>JARYGA010040072.1:0-39202 GCA_030545235.1 Helianthus tuberosus
CAGACCCAAGAAGCTGCAAATCTCTGTGGGCGTCTTCGGCTCTTGCCAATTCATGATAGCTTCAATCTTAGCGGGATCCACCTGGATACCACACTTACTAACCACATGTCTAAGAAATTGGACTTCACGAAGCCAAAATTCACACTTTGAAAACTTGGCGTAAAGCTTCTCTTGCTAAAGAAGTTTAAGAATACAACAAAGATGCTTCTCATGACCAGTCTGATTCTTCGAATAAATAAGAATGTCATCAATGAAGACAGTGACAAACTTGTCCAAGTAGGGTTTGCAAACGCGATTCATGAGATCCATGAACGCTGCTGGTGCATTAGTGAGCCCGAAAGGCATCACCAAGAACTCGTAATGACCATAATGAGTTCTGAATGCAGTCTTATGCACATCTTCATCTTTAACCTTCAGCTGATGATAACCTGATCTCAAGTCAATCTTGGAGAAGTAACTAGCTCCTTGAAGTTGATCGAACAGATCGTCGATCCTGGGCAATGGATATCTATTCTTGATTGTAACCTTGTTCATCTCTCGATAATCAATGCATAAACGCATTGATCCATCCTTTTTCTTCACAAACAGTATCGGTGCCCCCCAAGGAGATGAGCTAGGCCTAATAAATCCTTTTACCAACAAATCATCCAATTGAGTTCTCAACTCTTTCATCTCAGTTGGGGCCAATCGGTAAGGTGCTCTTGCAACAGGTGCTGCTCCAGGTATAATGTCGATTCTGAACTCCACTTGCCTATCTGGGGGTAAACCAGGTAGTTCTTCAGGGAATACATCAGGGTATTCAGAAATAATAGGGATATCTTCAATCTTGGGCTTTGGTTCATCAATAGTTACCTGTGCCATATAAATGACACAACCTTTCTTCATACACCTTGATGCCTTAAGCATAGACACTTGCTTGGGCAACCCGTACTGAGTGTCTCCTTGTATGGTAAGTGGCTCACCATACGGAGTCTTGATAACCACTTGCTTCTTGTTACAAATGATCTGAGCTTGGTTATGAGATAACCAATCCATGCCTATTACTATATCGAATCCATCTAGTTTCAAAGGAAGCAAAGACAAAGGAAAGGAGTGGTTCCTAATGGATATAAAACATCCATCTAACACGGTTGAAGCAGTTTCTATGGTACCATCGGCCAATTCTACCTCATATTTTATGCTTAGGGTTTTAACAGGCAGATTTAACAACTTACAAAACTTATTATCTACAAATGACTTATCTGCACCTGAATCAAACAATACCCTTGCATAAACATCATTGATAAGAAAGTTACCTGTTATCACGTTCTCATTCTGGATTGCTTCTTGAGCATTCATTTGGAAGACCCGAGCATTGGTCTTCTTACCTTCTTCAGGTTTCTTCGCATACTTTGGGCAGTTGGACTTGATATGCCCCTTCTCGTTACAGCTGTAACAAGTCGCATCCTTAATTTTCTTACAATCCAACATCTTATGCTCAGAAGACTTAGAGATCCCACAAACCCTAGGCTGCGATTGGGATTTTGATTCATACCTGCACTTTCCCAGATGACGCTTCTTGCAAGTCTTACATTTGGGCTTCTCACCCGACTGTTGGTCATCTTTCTTGAACCCTGAACTCTTCTTATGGTCAGAGTTTCCCTTATGCTTCTTATCTGAACGGCGTGAGTTATCATCCTCACGTTTTCTCTTCCCAGCATTAGAATTCCTAAGCGATCTTTGCCTGACCGCATCAAGGGTAAGAGATAATGACAAATCAGCTACTGACCTAAATGTTGTAGGTCTTGATGCTTTCACACTAGCTTTAATCTCTGGGGCTAAACCCCCAATGAAACGGGCTATAAGTTTTGGTTCCGGTGTCACCAAGTATGGAACCAATCATGACATAGTGTTAAAACTCGTGAGATACGCTTGGCAGTCTAAGTTCTTCATAACCAATGTCAGAAAGTCGGTCTCGATCTTCTCAACCTCATGTTGAGGACATAAATTTTCTTTGATCAAAGCAACAAACTGATCCCATGTCAGGTTATACAACTGGATCTTCCCAGTAGCTTGGATTAATGACCTCCACCAAGTTAGAGCTTCTCCTTTAAACGATTGTGACACAAACTTCATGACGTCTTGCTCTGCACAACCACTAATATCAACCACAGTGTCCATCTCGTCGTGCCATGTCATACAATCGATGGCTCCTTTCTCCCCTATGAAATCCCTGGGCTTGCAGGAGACAAAATACTTATAAGAACAACCCTTAACACGTGGTTCTTGATTGAGCACAACTTTCCTAGATGGAACACTCCTCTGATTCGATGAGTGATGAGAATCACTCTTGCGAGCTGTATGAGTCCTGGAGGGTGGTTTTGAATGAGGTACAGACTGAGTTCTGACGTGAGTTCCACTCGATTCATTAAATTGTCTGTCAAGAGCTCGAGTAACGGCATTATCTATTAATGCCTGCAATTTCGCGCCTGCTACATTAACTCTGGAAGCGTCATGATTCTCCCTTGGGTGACTGTTGACTTCGTCTAACCCAGCCATGTAGCTTGATTGCTACATAAAATATTGACAAGATTTATTCAAAAATCCATTATGGAATTGTCTTTTATGGCAATTCATTAACCATGGTAACCATAAGCCATATTGGTTAATTTAATTAAGCATGTTCATTCAGGATTATAATTATACTCAGTCATAATTTATTAATATATTATAATGGCACATAAGGCCAGGTCACATGGACAATTTAAACTATAAGCCATGATCTTATATGATCGAGGCTTTAAGGCATTGAATCATAGTCCATTACCTTTCTTGACAGGGAGTTATAGACTACAACTGTCTTTTGTCTTATATGACAATGATTATGGCCCGTAGGCATTCCATCACTAATGGATGTTTAATAAAAGAAAGGAATTGGAAGGATCCAATATAAGGATGACTTATGTGATTTTATCGAATCACATTTGCCAGGAGTGTTAACATGTTTTCAGATGTTAACAAGGATTTTGAATCTTACAAGGAACTACCATCATGGTCCGGTCTTAAAATGACACATGGCTAGGTTTTGCCTTTAAGATTTTCCTTTATATTTAATGACATATTAATTTTTAAAATGAATGATATTTTAATTTATTTTATATATTATATATATTCATATAATGATAATTGAAATTTTAAATGCCCTAAACGGGACTTTAACAGAAACAACTTGCCCACGCAGGGGCTAAACTGAAAATACAAGTCCTCGCAGGGACTGAATACATAAATAGATGTCCACGCAGGGACTTGATTGAAATAAGGAAATTATAATACAAATAAATAAATAAGGAATCTTCAAAAATCCCTTTTCTTCTTTCCCTTGATTAGATTCGCCAGACCCTTGAGAAATCCCCGGTGGTTCCTACGCTCTTCTTGAACCTCCCGTTCCACCTGGCTCAACCTTTGAAGAATCTCTTGTTGCTGCAGTGACGGTATCAGTGGCGGCTGCGGCGGCTGCTGATGCTGCGGAGGTTGAGAAGGTGGCGGGAATTAGTACCCATAGGTCGGGTACCCGGTCTGATATGGGACTCCATAGGGCCCCTCGGGATGAAGAACATTGTAGTTCGCCGCTACAAGATATGGGTCAACTTCGGCGTAGTTGTAGTTAGTATGGGCTGGCTGCTCGAAAGGGTTATACACTGCTGCACCGACGTATGAAGGAATTGGGTTATCATAACCCACTGGTGGCGGTGCGACTAGCACAGAGTCCACCTCGGAAATAGGGTTCGAAGGCCCACCCATCTGTGGGTCTTCATATAGTGGCGGGTAATGACTGCCACTTGAATGCTGAGGGGTGCTGAAATGGAAATCCCCTCCTCGCACGGACATCCGTGCTCCTGATCTCCTACGCCTCGGTGGCTCCGGAGGCGGTTGCTGCACTGGTGGTGGTGGCGGTGGAGTGACCGCTACAAGACGTGAATCCTCCGAGGGATCCTGATGCTGCTGCTGTAACTGGGAGTAAACACCCAATCGTGTTGGGCAAACCTTGCCTCATAGCTGTCTGGACCACGATAAGGTGATCCATGAAAAGACGACCCATCCGAAATCTCGATGGGGTGAGTAGGTGTCCCAGATGGTGGTTTTGCGGGATCCGGGTCATCATCCATTTCCATGTCCTGAGCTTCAGGGAAATGGTCTTCGAAGCCCAATGGGTTATGACCCATTGGTTCTTCAATCAGATTTTCCATGTTAAACCGGCTCTGGAAATATGGGGTCGGGTCTTGAAACGAGCAGTGCGACCCGACCGCTGCAGTGGTAGGTAAGAGTGGTGCGAACCATTGGGCTCGCTCTCCGATTGCGGCCCAAAAGAATGATGGTAAGAGGGTGATGAACTTAGCGAGACGGATCACCTCGCGGGCTCCAAATATGTCCTCCAATCCTCTTGAGGACTTATGCTCATTGTTGCAGACGGAGTTCGCCGGTGGGAAGGTCCGACCTCATGATCGTTGGGGTCGTTGAATGGCCCCTTTCCTCGTCCTCCTCTGCAGAACCTTGGTGGCATTTTGTTGAACCTGTCAAAACAAACAAAGAAACAACAAAGGAAAACAATAAAGGAAAAATAAAATAAATTAGGATTAGTCCTAAGTTCTTTGTCTAGACTCGGAAGTCGAGGAATGTGCAAACTGTGTCATTGAGATTAAACACAAAAGGCTAGTGTTTAATTCACTCAATGTTGGCTATGATACCAACCTGTCACACCCCGATATTTCCACGTATTACCAGTGGGCCCGGTGGGGAGTATAGTGACGTAGTTGATATCATCATAGACAATTTATCACAGTTTAATACACAACGGAAGTCGAAATATAAAAACATTACAAACCGAATGAAAGTAATATCAATTATAACAAAAACGGTTGTAAGGGATCCACAGCGGATCAAAGATATAAGAAACATTGTCCAACAGATTTTTAACATCTAAGTTTGCAAGACTCTTTATTGATGCTAGGAGTAGCCAGCCCATTTCGATTAGTACCTGCACTTAACCTTTTTGGAAAATACGTCAGTTTTCGCTGGTAAATACAATTAACCGACTCATTTTGAAAATGTTTAAGAAAATTGATTTGAATGCACAAGGCACAAATATCTTTTATAACTTGGGATAATTATTTAAAAATAAACTTGTTAAAGAATTACATGTTTATTATACGTTCAGTAGCCCGGGCAGAAAACCGGGTTAAAGATTAATAGACACACCACATAATATGTCCCACGGCGAGTTATTCTCGAACAGGTGGGTATATTATTTTTACATACGCACCGGCAGGTGTTTGCCTACACCCCGTGCTTAAGTCGTGGTCATTTCAATGAATGAGCCGAGGATATCCAGGACATGGTCATTAACCCCCCAAAGGCTTAGAATAAACAAACAGATCAAACGGGTTATCTCAATTATTTAACCTTCAAACGGGTTATCTCAATGATTTAACCATCATACGATTAAAAATTCAAGTTAATATGCCTTAAATATGTTGTGATATCAGTAGGATACTTTCCATTATGCCAAAACGGATTTAAAATCAATTTAAGCCCCGTAGGGGTATTTTGGTCATTTTAAGGATTATAAAAGAGGTTAAACATTAACCTGAGGTTCTGGTCTTAAATGATCAGTAAAAATACTTATTTTTGCAAGTCATATCAGTAAGGTATTGCATATATGTGAAATTTAGCATTTACAACCAAACTATGCACCGTAGGGGCATTTTGGTCATTTCACATAAGCTTTAAATGTCAAAATGGGAAATCTGGGTTTAAAACTTTATCTTACTGTTAAAATTTAAAAATTCACTTAAAACATCAGCAGGTATTAAGTCTTATATGCCAAAAATAGTTTTAACCCATACTATGCGTTTAAAACGCGTAAAAGTCGGTTTTAAGCGATTTTTGGGTTATAATAGGAAATCTGAGTTTTTGATCAGTTTATAAAGTTCAAAATATTTTATTTATCATATAAATTCAGTAGCAAAAAGTTTGGTATCAAAATGTTATGTAAAACTCATTTTATTAGCAAAAAGGGTATAACCGACAATTACCGAATTAAAGCAAGAACCCTATGTTATGTTCAGTTTAAAAATAAATAAAAATCTTCAAAAATCCCAAAATATTATATTACATCAGTGGGTAAAAGGTTTGGTGTAAAAATTTGGGTTTAGGTAGGCTTTATGCTAATTATGCCGTTTAATTAATAAAAAGCTTTTAAATTACGATATTGAGCATAACTCCTAATTTAAACCTCAAACTGATGTCAAATTTTTAGGACATGTTTATAAATCAGTAACAAAGGTTTTTGCCCTCTCACATTTTCAAAAATCTCATTTTAAGGTCAAAAGGGCATAATGGTCAACATTTAAGCAATTAACGGAAACATGCAAATGAATCGGATTAATTAGGAACCAGGTTGTATAATCTCAGAGGGTTATACTAACCTATAACCTGGTCCAAATGGAACTCTAAGGCATGTCTAAACTAAGCTAAATCGGGTCAGAACTGAAAGTCAAAGCAAAAGTCTACTTTTGCGACTTTCGGTTCTGAACCTAGCCTAAATTCAAAATTGTCGGGTTGAACATTCTTGGACATATTCTTACATTAATTACCAAGTTATATAAGTGTTAAAACAGGTTTCATAGCTTCTACATTGTTAATTATGAGTTTATTTGTAAATTAGTTTTCTGTTAACTTTTTAATATTAAGTTTGACCCGACAATTGACCTAATTAGAGTGGAAATCAGAGGGTGCCCTTTTAAGGGTTTATTATCCACATAATTACCAACTTATAGCCACTTTCAATTCGAGAAATGACTGGACCATTAGTGATTAATCACTAAGTCAAAGATTAATTATGACGGCTTTGACTTTTGGTCATTAGACTAATAAAACATGAATTAGAGAAGCTAAGAATGCTTACAAAGGCTCTTAGCACGAATTAGAAGCTTAAGAAATCTTGCTTGAAGTCCAGAGAGCTCCAGAAAATAAGTTTAGAATGATTTTGTGAATGAGCAAGTTCATGGTTGCAACATAAGGTCCTTATATAGTGATTTAGATGCAACAAGATCAATCCAACAAGGTCTACACATGTTTCCTGATCATCCCAGGTGTCCCCTATGCATGAAATACCATTGGTGCAGCCCCTGAATTCGAAAACCATGCTTCTAAGGTTGTGGAACCGGCTGAACAGGCAACTGTCCATTTTTCTGCCCAGTTACAGGTCTTACGGACCATAAGCTAAGGGCCTTACGGTCCGTATCTGCATTTTAATCTTTATCGCCCAGATCAGCCACCTTACGGTCCGTAAGGTGGTCTCTTTGCGGTCCGTAAGACTTGGCCAAAAGACAAAAATTTTGAGAATTTTTAACATTTGACCATGCAACCTATCATACCTCGAATCTTTGGTTATTATTAGTACCAAGGGCCCTCATGATCAGGTCTAAAACATTCAGAATGCATTCCATGCATTAGTGTTGCCTTGGAGTCTTGTGAAAAGGCCATTAAATGTAGGTTTGTCACATTATATACATGTGATCCCATTTCTTTGATGTTGATTTATTTATTACAAGATTAACCGAATACTCATGAAATCCTTATCAGATTTTCATGAGAATGTAAAAATGTCAAAAGGTCACTCAGAGGTAATAATCTAACATGTTGACGCTTTTAATCACTTCATGTATCTTTTTACTTGATCCGGGTTCATAACACGCTTTAAATTTCATGACACATGTCTTTATTATATTGGGCATGATTTTATGAGGTGTTACAGTGATTGTTGCCCGACACCTTAGCAACGATAGTACTATAGTTTGGACTCAGCACCTATCATGGACAGGGTTTGTTAAGGGTATTACTTCACGTGTCACAGTGGTGATATGTGTTGCGTATTCTACAACTCCCAGTCATGTCTATGCATAGGTCATTGTCGATAGCTTACTTGCTTCACATTTCTACATGTTACATGCTGGTTATGCGTAAACCGCTTTCGCTACTATTATGATATTAAACTTGTGTACTCACCATTACACTATGTGTATTGACTTTATTTTAACGTATGTGACAGGTGTTTAGGATGCTATGCTTGCAGTGATGAATCAAGTTAGGTGGTCTAGAAACCCACGAATAATATTTGAGTTGTCAGAACAGTTTATGTTGTTTTTGAGACAATTATCTGTAATAACTATTTTACTTTATCTGTTAGTAGTATGGGATATTAACGTTAAGGATTTGGTAATATTATAGTTGTTGTGGATTCTCTTGAACAATTTGTTTCGCTCAGTGCCATGCCCCGATGATTCCGCCATCGGTTGGGGTGTGACAGCAGACCTGTTCACAAAATATTTCCATAGAAGCAGTTTCGAGCAGTTATCACATGAGATCGGGCTTCGTAGATTAAAAGACATTAGTTAAATTGAGGGGGAGCATTATACACGTTGTACTCTTTTCCTTGACTAAGTTTTGTCCCATTGGGTTTTCTTAGCAAGGTTTTTAACGACGCAGCATAATTGGTCCTGCAGTATCAGTTCATATAGGTCCTGAAGTATCGATTTAACATCATCCTGAAGAATGTTGTTAATAGTGTATTGAACGGTATGTATATCTGAGGGGGAGTGTTATAAAACCAGATATACGGATATACAAACTTCCCCAATAACTGCCTTGGCAGTTAACATCTTTGGACAGTTAACATACAGGTGTATACATATAGTTAACATACAAATGTATAGATACCTATACTGTATTATAATGAATGAGGGAGGGGTAATTTAAGATACCCAAAAAATAAGAACTTTCCCCCCCTTGTATTTATAGAAATACCCCTAAAATGAGCATAGTTTGGTCTTTTAAACACTATTTATTTTTTAGCCCCTAAAGTTATTACACTTTAATCCTTAGTTTTTAAAAATTATATGAATAACTATAATTAGTTAGTTGCTACATTCATGCACGCATTGACGCGGACCAAAACCTAATTCTCATTTCAAAATTTAAACCCAACTTTTTCTTGCTATCATTTTTCTCTCTCTCTCTCTCTATCTCTCTCTCAAAATTCTAGATCTGATTACTCTCTAGGTTCAAATCCTCCCTTATGGTGCTGAGATTTTAGTAGAGAGATGGAAAATCTGGTGGGATTCATCGACCGTCGATTTTAGCTTCATCGACCATCGATTTGAGCTTCAGCTAAGTACAAGACTAGATCATCAAGAGTATTCAAGAAACCATCAATCTCCACATTGTTATTTACTTTTGTTTTCTTCAATCTCACATCCATATTTGTCTCCAGGTAATATTCATTATACAGGCTTCAATCCCACTGTCTTTGACGGCGACGATACATCAGGTAAGTTTTAGACATTGATTTTGCTTTATGTTGATTGTTCAATCTAGAATGTTTTAAATGAAGGATCTGTGTTAGATGATAGGATTGTTGAATGGAACCAAGAATATGTTGCTGTTTGTAAGTTAGATGGGGTTTTCAGGGATGTTGCATTCATGGTGTTCGATGTAAGTCCTCAACCAAACAACCTAATCATTTATCATTAGATTAAGTTAATTTATCATTCTGACTGTAATTTTATCGCCTTTATGTTTGATTGTATGAAATTTTATGTGTAATTTGACAGAGGAAATGGTAGTGTTAGCGTCGGCACCGCCTTATCTGTCTCTGGCACCAAAATCTAAAAACTTGAGTACCACGTCGCGGTTACCGGATTTAGTTTTGCATCAGAATCTTCAATGGAACTGATAGAACTTTTTGTAAGAATAGATATACATAGGTGGCTTTGAGTTTCGTAGTTTTTTTTTATTTATGATTTATGCTCCACTGGGTGTTCTATCATTAAATTTTTTATATGTTGTGGACATGCTTTAAACCTGGAAAACATACAATTTTTAACTTTGTAATGTCTTGTAACATATCATTTTGGGGTGAATAAGAGCGGATTGATCTAATGGTAAATTGTGTATCAGTGTATACTGAACGAGATGGTAAACTCTCACTAGGTTTGTTAGGGTTTTGGAGTCAAAATATGAGTTGAAGTATGTTTAATTGGTAAGTTTATATTTTGGCTTGTGTGCATCATCGAATCATCACCTGTAAGCCTGCATATATTGTTCATGCTACACCATTGGCAAGGGGAGACTCACATAGTAAGGAATGGGTTCACGGAACCATTAATTTTAATTTTTTTACTAGACACGATGAATAGTTTTTTAATGAACCCATAGTAATAGGTTCAAAAGTGTTGTAGTAGTAACCCACTTTTCCATTGGTCCAAAGGTCCCAGGTTCGATTCATCCCCCCCTGATTATTAAACTTAGACCTTGTTTGCCTAAACAAAAAGGGCATATTTAAATGGGTTTATTAGTGCCGTCTTGCGATTTAGTTTTGTGGCAGGTAGTTTTCTTGGGCGATTGGTTAATCAGCAATGGTTTTCATCTCGTTTGGCTCTCTTCATTGGGTTTGGGATGGCACAGGTCAGCATTTTTTGGTGTGGGTGCATTTGGGTCAGTTATACGCTTTGGGGATATTTGCATGTGTGAGTTTAAATGGGAATATTGTTTGGTTTCAGTTTGCATCATATGCGGGTCAAGGGTGCTAGGCGATATATATCTGTTCATTTTGAGTGGTTTAATTTGTGTGGTGCTTTTGGATTTTTTAATGTTCCACCACTATAGTTCTCTGGCAAAGAACTGGATTGCTTTCTGTTTATCAAGTCTTCATTCCGTTCAGTCTTTGGCTCCATTGTTTTTGGCGGTACAAAGCAATTATATTCTTCAACCCATGTGATATTATGGTTTTTTTTTCTCAACATTGGATGGGGCTTCGAATCAGTCTGTATTTTCTTAAAGCTCTCATTGCAGTCCACCAAATTAGGAAAGTTTTTATTGCTCTTTGTTGCTCTTTAGTCTCAACTTGTAGATTAGATTTATTTCGCAAAGTTCCACAGTTCCATTACAATTCGGAATGGGGTCTTTGGCTGTTTTCCTTCTCAGTTCACTTTAAGAAGTTTAGGCGATAAAAAAAGTGTGCAATCAGAGTTTCAGATCGTAATCTTCGGGGGTATATAGTCTTCATCGGTTCTAGACAATGTACTCGGGGGTGTTGTAATATGCATTTTCACTCTCTTTTGGGTTTGTTTATCCAACTTCTCGCTGGTGTTGTCTGTACTGATTCTGTTATTTTTATATCATATATCATTTTAATTTTGGTGCACGTTCAGCTGTTTGCTCTTCAGAACTAAGAATTGATGTCCACATAAGCAGTGCAAGTTTATAATTAACCTTTGTGCAGACTTCTTGCAGCCTACTCGCATGTGAGGTGGCATGAACTAGGCAACTTAAACGTGACGTGTGTGCTTAAGCTGAATTGTGAGGAGGGTGTATCCACTTTTGCTTATATGTGATTTCTTGTTACTTGAGTAGCCAGCCATCTTGATTGGTACAGGTGGTCATTGTTGTTTCACAACAAATGTGTAGGCATTGCTTTTTTCCGCGACAAATTCAAAGAACATTCTTTGACGAGACCGAATTTATCGTGTCACAATATAAAAAAATTTCGGAAGTTGAAGGAGAACTGCTGATAGAGCCTTTCTTGGAAACTGAGATAAAGAATGTTGTGTTTGATTGTGGGGATGATCGTTCGTCGGGCCCCGACGGGTTTAGTTTTAAATTCGTTAAACACTTCTGGGAATTACTCAAGGAGAATTTTGTTAGAATTTTTGAGGCGTTTCATAGCAGTGGAAAGATTAGCAATGGAAGTGGGTCTTCTTTCATCGCGCTAATTCCCAAAATTCCTGACTCGGTTTCTCTCAACAATTACAGGCCAATCAATCTTGTTGGAGTCATTAGTAAGGCTATCTCGAAGGTCATGGCTAACCGGATGAGAATGGTTTTAGATGGTGTTATATCCGAAACTCAATCGGCGTTCATTAAAGGAAGATTCATATTGGATGGTCCCCTAATAGCCAACGAGCTGATAGCATGGATCAAAAAGAGGAAATCGAAAGCCTTATTCCTTAAAATAGATTTTGAAAAGGAATATGATAATGTGAATTGGAGTTTTGTGATCAATGTGCTTCATCAAATGGGTTTTCCAAACAGGTGGTGCAACTGGATCACGGGAATTCTCGAAATCGGCTAGTTCTTCAGTTTTGGTTAATGGAGCTCCTACTTTCAGATTCAGTTGCGAAAAAGGTATGAGACAAGGGGACCCGCTCTCCCCTTTCTTATTCTTGGTTGTGATGGAAGCTCTTACATGCATGGTCAATCGGGCTAGAGATTTGGGATTGATTAAAGGTATTGTTTCTCCTAATAATGGTCCGGTCATTTCTCATCTTTTGTACGCGGATGATGCCATTGTCATGGGTGAATGGTCTAAAAACGAAGTGGTTAATATAGTGAGAATCCTCAGTTCTATGTATGCTCGGGCCTTAAAATTAACATCGAAAAATCCAATCTTTACGACATTGGAGTTGGCAATGAAGAGATCGGGGATATGGCTTTAGAGGTGGGTTGCAATCCGGATTCAACTCCGTTTAAGTATCTTGGTCTCATGGTGGGAGCTAACATGAATCGCATTAGCAATTGGAAACCGGTTTTCGAGGTATTTTGAGCTAGGCTTGCTAATTGGAAGTCTCACCTTCTTTCGATCGGAGGAAGGGTGGTTATCATTAGAGCGGTTTTGGAGAGCCTCCCTTGCTATTATTTTCGCTCTACAAAGCCCCCAAAAAGGTCATTTCGGACATGGAGGCCATGATTAAAAAATTCTTATGGGGAGGTTCTTCCGAAGAAAGGAAAATGCACTGGGTTAATTGGGACCGTGTGTCGCGTCAAGTAAAAGAAGGAGGGTTAGGTTTGAATAAACTTAACGAGGTTAACATTTCGCTTTTGTCCAAATGGTGGTGGCGATATAAAACAGAGAAAAACAATCTTTGGAAACGTGTTATTGACGCGTTTCACTACAATCGGGTTGGGTGGGAATGCATTCCCTTTAAGAAGACTTTTTTTGGCGTTTGGAACAACATAGCAAAAGTTTTTTTGAAAACTAAGGTTGGGGATTCAAATCTTCACAATTTTATGGTGGGAGAAGTCGGTGACGGCAACGACATAGCATTTTGGTTAGATTGCTGGGCTGAGTCGGAGCCTTTTAAAAATATTTTCCTGGAGTTATTCACGTTGGAGGCGGAGAAAAGATGTCGTGTGGCGGACCGGTTCAATCAGCTTGATGGTGAGCAGGTTTTCACGTGGAACTGGAAATCGGTTGTGACCGATCCGGGGCTGATTAACAGAGTTGTGCAGCTCGAGAATTTGCTGAACAACATTCAGGTTGTGGATGGATGTGATAAGTGGAAATGGACTTCGGATTCGGCTGGAATGTTCTCGGTTAAATCAGTTAAAAAGCTTCTTCGCGAGGATTCGTCAAGTATAAGTGGTCATAAAATGGAGTGGTGTAAATGGATTCCTCCCAAAATTCATATTCACGCGTGGAGAGCGGATCTGGATAGCATCCCTACAGGTGAAGCGTTGAGAAAAAGAAATATTCAGGTGGGAGATTCTATGTGTCGATTGTGTGGATCGGACGAAGAAACAGTGGAACATTTGTTCATTGGTTGCTTTGTTGCGTCTAACGTTTGGAACGGGATTAGCACGTGGTGTAACATTCCAAGTATTTTTGCATTCTCGATTAAGGATCTGTTGGAATTCCACTCGACTATTGCCGGATCGAATAAAAAGAAGATAGCGGTTCAAGGTATCATAAGGATAGCATGTTGGAGTATTTGGAGGGCAAGGAACAATTTGTTGTTTTCGAATAAACCAGTGAGAATTGATAGCATTACTAGTGAGATCAAGGCGTCGAGTTTTCTGTGGTAGTCGAATAGATCAAAGTTTAAAGGAATGGAGTGGAGGGATTGATGTGCTTTTGTAAATATGTAATTGTAGTTTGTGTTTTGGTTGTAGTTGTTTCGGTTGGCCCGGTTTAGGCTGGCTAGTTTGTGAATGAAGTTTACCTTTCAAAAAAAAAAAAAAAAAACAAATGTGTAAGCAAGTGATGATGATTGCAACTAAACATGGCAGATGGTGGCTGGGCTTCTAAAGGGGCCTCAAAGGACTCTTTGCATCCAAGATTAGTGTTGGATTGTAATTATTTATTAGAGTTAAATGTCATTTTAGTCCATGTGGTTTGGGTCATTTTGCCAGTTTAGTCCAAATGTTTCATTTTTAACCTGTGGGTCCAAAAAGGTTTCACAGTTGCCATTTTAGTCCACTTGGATAACTTCATCCATTTTTTCTGTTAACAAGAAGGCCAATTCGGTCATTTTATATGTAATTCTGTTAACTAAAAGGGCAATTCGGCCATATAAAATGACCGAATTGGCCTTCTCGTTAATAGAAAAAATGGATGAAGTTAACCAAGTGGACTAAAATGGCAACTGTGAAACCTTTTTGGACCCACATGTTAAAAATGAAACATTTGGACTAAACTGGCAAAATGTCTCAAACCACAGGGACTAAAATGGCATTTAACTCTATTTATTATACATGTAAGCATTTTAGTTTGCTTATTTTTTATTGTAGTTATTTTTCGTATTTAAAGTGTTTAATATATTTTGAAATTGTGTTTTAAATATGTTTTTTAATTGGAATTGAGTTTTCAATTTGTAAATGGTCATTTTTATGGTTCTGTTATCTACCGCTAATGTAATTTAATGGTACAAATTTTAAGTTACATAATTTCTTTATGGACCGTATTAATTTTTTGTGTACTTTGAATTACTCCCTCTTCATTTCAGGTTTATTTCCATCGCTATTATATTTGCTCTTTTCTGATTTACTTTCTCCTATTCTTACAAACAAATCTGTATCGACCACATCCCCTTTCTCATTAATTTGATTTTGATTGTTGAGTGTTTATTGGATTTGCGGCCTCAATGATTTTTATATTGTATACCTAACTAAAAAAAATATTAAGCATTTAGAGGTAACAAGTTCAATATATATACATCTGAATGTGCGGATCACATTATGTTTAATATTCTAATAAGTCACATAGTCAAAATAAAAAAAAGAGTTAAAAGCGAGTCACGTAAAATAGTTTAAAAGTTATTTATAGTAAAACATAATTTGTATTTGATTGTGATCAAATGAATCCAAATGCTTAAGTTTAATATATTTTGGATGCCTTTAGATGTTAATGTAGTGAGATCAACATAATGTTAAAGAAACATGTAAATGTGCACTTGATGCAACCTAATTGTGTTTGACCTTTAGGAAGTCAACCAAGATTGAAAGCATCAAAGAATAAGATCCATGGATCAAGGTGAGTCCATGCTATCCTTTACCTATATATAGGGGTGAGCATTTTATGTGCCAAACAAAAAACCTGGTTTATAAAATCTGGACTGACCTGACTCGACCTGTGTCAATGCTAGCACTAGGTTTAGTCCTAGGTCCTTAAAATTGCAATGTTTTTGGTATCAGAATGGTTCGATCCAATGACTAATCTTAGATAGAGATAGTAAAATTACAAATAAAATATCAAACGGTGATTTAATAGAGATTTACGAATTCTGACACACTTTTTCATTTCATATTGTTATCCACATTACAAACAAATAAAATAATAATAATATGAATACACATAAGTTATTTGGCCCCAAATTAATAATACTAATACAAATACACATAATTTATTTGGCATGTTATTGTTAAGATGCAAGAAGATATAAGAAGCACATGTCGTTACATCCTCCTACTTAAGTACATTCACAGTTATGTTGGAACGGTTAGAAAGAACTGGCGTGTTGTAAATTGCCGTCGTCCCAGCACCGCGCATCTATACTATATTATAATGCATGAGGAAATAGTATTTTAAGATTTTTTTTAGTTTAACGCATAAGGTAGAATCTTAAAATGAGGGTAAATCAGTATTTCAAACACTAATCACATTTTAATGCCATGATCTTAATTACACTTTAGTTCCCTATACTTTAATGAAATTATGGATAATTAATTAATAGTTACATTTTAGACCCCTTATAAGAAACTAACGGATTAGGATCAAATACAAAGGATCCTAATTGTAAGAAGGGTACAAAGGCTCCTAAAAAAACCAACTACAAAAAAAAAAAAAAAAACTTAAACATCTACCACCAACCAAAAACCTAAACCCCCACCCCCATCACTAGAGGTATACAAATCGGTTAATCGGTTATTAAAAAACCGGTTTAAAAAAAAAACCGGTTTTTTCACCCAAAATAAAAACCGGTTTTTTTATAACCGGTTCCGGTTACTAACCGGTTTTTGAGGTCCAAAACAATAACCGGTATAACCGGTTGGGACCGGTTTTTAACCGGTTCGGTTAATAACCGGTTTTTGAAGTCAAGAATAGTAACCGGTATAAAAACCGGCGGTTAAAAAAAACCTGTTAAAAAAAACCAGTTTCGGTTTTTTTCCGGTTTCGGTTCTAAAACCAGTTTTTTTGTACACCTCTACCCATCACCCACCCCATTTTTTTTTTGCGGAGGGAGTGGGTGTTTAGTTTTTTTTAGATTTTTTTAGGTTTTTTTTTTTTGGGGGGGGGGGGGGGGGGGGGGGTTAGGTTTTTGGGTGGTGGTGGGGTGGGGTGGGGGTGGGGGTTTAGGTTGTGGGTGGTGATGTAGTGGGTTTAATTTTAGGTTATTGGACACTTGTCAATCTATAAATCCTTCTTGCACTTCTTACAATTAGGAGCCTTTGTATAATAACTTGACCCAGAAACTAACTACCCTCATGTTTTTAAATGACCATAACTTTTACGTACGTTAATATTAAAAAAAAAATACACCATAAAAACGAGCAATTTATTGTGTTTAATTTGAGCATAGTCTTGCTATAACTGTTTTAATTAATTTTATTATATATTATGTGATTAAGAGTGTCTATGGTAAGCAATAACTAACTCATTAACCAAAAACCGAATCGAAAATAAAGGAAACCGAATCGAAATCAACCAAAAAGTGAATTAACCGAAAACCGAATCAACCAAAAACCACTTGTGGGTTTTTTTGTTCCCTTGTTTAACCAAAGTTAAATGAACCAAACCGAATACTTGATATTTCTATACATTTCTAGCTTTTATACCTTCTGTTCATGTATTTCATATTTTATATCTCAATTTCATATATTTATACTTCCATTTCATTTATTTATACACCAGTTTCATTTCATGTATTTATACCTCAATTTTATGTATTTTAAGCTAAGTGTTGTTTTGGCTATTAACCAAAATTAAAAGAACCGAACAAATAACTGTCAATCTAAAAGAATAAATCGAACAAATTAAACGAAAACCAACTGGTTAATAAAATAGACTAACCGATGACTTAGGTTTCAGCTTCGGTTGAGGATAATAGCTGAACAGACCGAACCACTTACATCACAATGAAATGGAGCATCGCGCGAGCACCCTAGTACTCATATATGTGAAAGATGATTGTAGATAAAAGATAATTCCATTTTTGTTTCTCTCATTCTTTTTCTTTGTTTCTTTTTTTTTAAAATGCTAAAACCATATTAGGGTTTGTATAACATCATACACGCCCCCATTCAAACACACCTGCACGCACGCCTGTAGTCCGATTCCAACCCCCACTCCCTACGGCTCCACTGTTCGGCTTGTTCACTTCCAAATTATTCCAATTTCTAATTTTTTGAGGTAAATTTCCAGTTGAATTCTTATATTTATGTATGATGATAATCCAATAATTATTCAATTTATTGTTAGTATCTGTCACTCCAATTGCAAATCTTTTTGTTTATGTAGTTGTAGCCATTTACTGATCTTTAGTTTATGATATATGCATCAGTTAAATGCTTACTCTTCCTTGTCTGTATATGTTAGCCAAAATACTCTTTGATTGAAAGATTCCATAACTTAGCATAGCTTTAAGTTACCCTCAATATATGTATACATGGATTGTGACCCGTAAAGCGATGTTCAGTAAGAGGAGGCGATACTTCTTTGGCTTGTAAATGTGGTATTTTTATTATATGGCGAACCTTACCCGCCCCGAACTGTCAAACTGACCCGAATTTTTTTTATATCCGGTCCTATGAAATTGGATCATCTAAAATCATTGTATCCACCGGCGAAAAATCCTGGATCCTCCATTGTCGCCCTGAACCACCACCCACCTCCTCATCTACACCGACACCACCACTAGCTTCTGCCACAACACGGGTCCACACAATCACACCACCACCGAAACCAAGTCATTTCTAAAGGCGGGAATTCTTCAATGGCTGTTTGTCACACCCCGACTTTCCACGTATCACCGGTGGGCCCGGTGGGGGGAGTATCGTGGTTGGCAACATAATAGTCAAACAACACAATATATAAATGCACAGCGGAAGCAAAAGATAAAATATATTACAATCCGAATATAAAGTAATATCCAGTATTACAACGGAAAGTAGAGGATCCACAGGCGGATCAAAATAAAAAGGGAAAACTGTTCAACAGACTTTGACATCTAGAGCTTGCGAGACTTGAGTAATGATGCCTGGAGTAGCCAGCCTATTTCGTCTAGTACCTGCACTTAGCCTTTTTGGAAAATACGTCAGTTTACACTGGTAAATACAACTCAACTGACTCATTTGGAAAAGAGTTTGAAAATTGATTTGAATGCACTTCGGCAAAAATATATCTTTATAACTTAGGACAATTATTAAAATAATCATGTATACAGTTTTACTTATTTGTCGTCCATCAGGGCCGGTTAGAAGAGCCGGACAAAATTATCTTACACACCACAAGTATAATGCCCACAAGGTTGATTCCTTTAAGTGGGATATCAGTTTTTACATAATGCATCTGTCAGGTGTACGCCTACACCCCGTGCTTAGGTCGTGGCCATTTCATGAATGATGCCAAGGATATCCGGGACATGGTCATTTAACCCCCAAAAGCCATACACCAAATAATACATATTAAACGGGTCATGTAAATACATTAATCACAATCCGATTTAAATGACTACACACCCGACCAAGCGGTATTATTATAATACCGTATCCCAAGCCCGTATAGGGAAAATAAGTTAAGAGTATTTACCTGAGCAAAGTATAAATCAAATACAGCAAGTGCGCGTAGCTTTTACTGGGCTCCTAATCTGGAACGAAGGTTTTTAATAACCTATTAGAATCCTAACGGGTCTTTAATTAAGCTTAGACTTAGACCGGTTAGTTTTCAAAAGGAATGTAACACCCCGAAAACGGGTTTGGTAATTAAACCCCGTTAATACTAGGAACGGGTAAAATACCGTTAGTGGTAAAATTAACCCGGTGAAAAATTAGGATTTTAATAAAAAAAATTATGTTAATAAAATTAGAAAGAAAATAAACGCTTTGAGAAAACGAAGCGTATATAAAGCCCGACGGGTTAACGGGACTTAGAAATACTACGGGTTATGACTTCCCCAAACCCATTAAGTAACTAGGGATATCAACCTAGTTGGTTAAGTGTTGTTAAAACAATAAAAAGAAACAAGAAATAGATAACCCTTTAAATAACTTGGGTAAATTGAGGGACTAAACCTGGGCAAATGAGATAAAGTTTTATCAAAACAAAATAAATAAATAAAACACACACATACGTGTGTGTATGTCTGCGATTTTAACCAGAGCCAGGAAGGCTCTCTTGCTCAAAACCCTAAAGTGCCAAGAATCACCAAATTGAAGGGCAGAACTAGCTCAAATCAGATGCATGAACACGAATTCATGATCACCTAGTCATGGGGATTACAAGGTATGTCGAATTTTACGATTTGGTGATACTTTGAGATTATGATGAATAATCAAAATCGAAATTCTGGAATGAATGTTGAATCTATGAGTGTTGTTGTGATTATATCTTAGTTTAGAAACAAACCCTAGTAGAAAACTTGATGAATTGTTGTCAAAACTAGGGATTTGATAATTAACCTACTATGAGCTAAGTGGGTTTTGATTTTTGTAGTAAAGATGATGATATGTTTATGCTAGAAATCATCATAGTTGATAGTAGAAACAAGGTACTTGAACAAATTAGGTGTTTGGGTACATAAATCATAATTGCTATGAAATGGGTTTAGTTGATTTGAAGAAATTAATGTTACATTGGTGTTTATAAACGCCATACTAACTCGTATGAATGAACTACTTGAACAAAATAGGGATTTTGTTAAGAGTTCATAATTGATTAGAAGTGAGTCTTGACACAAGAATTAAACTCGTGATTTATGATTGAGTTTAAAGAGAAAAATAGTCAAAGAATCATAAGGTGTGAAAGTCATGATTTGGGATGGCTAATCTAACAACCTTGTGAATAATGAATGATAGTTGGCGCTTAACAAGCTAGGTGAGGCTTGGGGAGAAAGCGGAACGAACGAGTCAAGCATAAAGGAAAAACGTATTTGGGATGCAAGGTAAGTGAAACTTACACAATTATGTAGAATACTTTTTATTTCTATACGATATAAATGCGATAACGAAAATATAGAAAGTATGAATTTCCGATGCGATCAATACGAGTCGGAACATATAAAGATGATAAAAACCTTGGTTTATGGCAAAAAGGGGCAAAACGGTAAATAAAACATGTAATGATTAAATATTATGAATTCCCGTTAAGATTACCTTGTAGTGTAATCTAATAATGATAAAAGGGATAAAATGGAAATTTGTCAAGTGTTGACTAATGTAAATCGAAGTTAAAAGAATACCCGTGGCGTAAGCCGAAATGGGTCGAATTTGTAAGAAAAGAATTTAAAAAGAAAAAGGGTATGATAATAGAATCCGGGACGGGATGGATGTATGAGTTGGAAATCAAAACAATGTTTTTGATTAAATAGATAATGTTGGGCATATAGTCCAAACGGGTCAAATGGTGATGATAACACCATTTGACAATATCGACTAATGTGGTTGTCAAGCCTTGTGTTAACAGGAGCGATTAGCAATTCGGACAATTGCGTCGCCATAGAATATGTGATAATAAAAGCGAGGTATAAATCGGGTCTAATTGTTGACTCGAGCCAGGTACGCAAATATAAGGATGTAGTTAGAAGTGATATTTTGGTCAACTATTAGTGAAAGTCCTTCGTTACAAAAGAAGGACTAAAATTGACCAAAAAGCCCTTGATGGGTCAACCGGGCAAACGACCCTTAGAGGTTGTTTAGAAACTTATATTATGACCATTCAACCCTCGGATGCGCATAAAAGTTGTAGGAATAAACTTTCTAGAGTTAAACGCCTTAAAACGCATCTTACCTTAAAATGATATATCCGGGGAATAAAATTAGGAATAAGCATTTTAGTGCGATAAATCCACCACAATTATAATTGTGGTGGAAGACCATTTGAGAATCAATGTGAAAATATGGTGCTTAAAATGAATGAGCGAGATTTATGCCAAAAAGGACATAAATACCCTTAACGGGTCAAAATAAGACTATAAGTAAAAATGGGTTAATAATGCGTAGAAATCCGTAATCGGAACCTAATATGTTAGGTAATATTGGACTTAAAGGGTTCATGAGAAATAGGGGTCAAACAAATGAGTTTGTTTGATAAAAAGCGAACGGGTCAAAATTTGGTAAAAAGGGTAATAAGCCGAAGAAATAAAAATCTGGAATTTTGCTAATCCGGATGTCGGATTTTAACTTCATTAGATGGAGAATTAAATTACGGACACGTAGGAAAAAGAATCGGGTGAAACGGACCAATAACGAAGAAGTTATGGCCGTTTCCATTAAGTATAGCGTTGCTGGGAAAATGCAGGTCACAGCTCTGAATCTGCTGGAAAAGGCACTCCCCCGCGCCACGCGAAGGGAGACCTGAATTATGTCGCGACACGCGACAGGTTGACGCGGCCCGCGTCATATATCGTTTAAGTTCACGCGGCCCACGAGAACTATAAATTTCGGAAATTTTGTTTTATTTTGTTGTATAAAGCAAGAAACTTGTTTAAGCCAGTGTTTAAGGTATCAAGACTAACTTTTAAGTTGGTTATGATCACAGGTTAATATCAAGAGTTCCCGGATGAAGATCAAGCAGCGTACAAGAACCGAACACACTAGAATAAAGCTTCCGCACGTTTCGTCGTAAATTTTAAACGACAATTCGTTAGAGATTAAATTGTAATATTTTCAAATTGTAAAAGTTTTAATTCACTCGTATTTTCGACAGTGATTACTTATAATCTCGTAATTGTTTTCGTAATATATACGAAAACCCTTAAATAAATTAAACGGGTGTTACAAGGAAGAGACGGATCTAACGCGTGATAAAGCGAAGACCGGTTTAGAATGTGGTTTTGACCCGACAAGCTTGTATGCTTGTTTAATATGGGTAACTTGAACACATTCTGGATTTTGAGACAAAAAGGATATGGTTTGACCGAACGATCCGAACGCGACAAGTGCGTAACGAGTAACCAAAAGGTCCTAAAAAGATTTCCTAAGTTAATATGCCTTAAATATGTTGTGATATCAGCAGGATACCTTCCATTATGCCCAAAACGAGTTTAATCTCAAAATAAGCCCCGTAGGGGTATTTTGGTCATTTTAAAGATCATAAAAGAGATTTAATGAACTTCTGAGGTTCGGGTCTGAATACATCTTTAAAATGACTTAATTTATCATGTTATATCAGTTGGTAATAAGTCTTATGTGACAAAATGGTTTTAGACCCAAACTATGCGTTTAATACGCGTAAAAAGTTATTTTAAGCGATTTCCGGGTTATACCAGAAATCTGAGTTTTCTGATCAGGTTATAAAGTTCAAAACACTTTATTTATTATTTAAAATCAGTAGCAATTGGATTGGTATCAAAAGGGCTTGTAAAACTCATTTTATGGCCTAAAAGGTCATAATCGGTATTTACCGAATTTAGGCGATAACCCTAGGTTTTAATCAGTTAAAAATAATTAAAAATCTTTAAAAATATCAAAATATTATATTACATCAGTGGGTAAAATTTTTGGTGTCAAAAATTGGGTTAGATAGGCTTTATGCTAATGACGCCGTTTAATTACTAAAAGGCGTTATAATTACGCTAATGAGCATAACTCCTAATCTAGACCTCCAACTGATGTGAAAATTTAGGGACATGTTTATAAATCAGTAGCTAAGGTTTATATTCTTTTACATTTCCAAAATTCACGTTTTAAGGTCAAATGGGCATATTGGTCAACATTAGGCATTTAACGGAAACACCGAACAATCAATGATTCAAGTAGTATAAATGCAGAGGGTTATATTATCATGTAACTAGGTCCTAATGGAACTTTAAGGCATGTCTAAACCTATCTATATCGGGTCAGAACTGAAGTCAAAGCAAAAGTCAAAGTTTTGCGACTTTCCGTTCCGAAACGATCCTTAACTGAAAATTGTCGAGTCGGACATGCATAGACATGTTTTTATACTAATTACCAAGTTATATGAGTGATAAAATAGGTTACACGTCTTTTACATTGTTAATTATGCATTAATGCGAAAATTGCATTTCTGTTGACTTGTAACACTCTAATTCGTATTTGACTAAAGTCGCAGCGGAAAATCGTACCATAAAAAAAAATTCCTTTAGTTACAAACACTTTGACACACTTAATCTCATTTCTAGGGTTAATTTTTTTTTCTCAATAAATACATTTATTATACTTATTTACAACAAGAAATCATAAACTGGCTTCACTCAATTACGTACTCGACACTCCCGTACAATCTGTCTAGTGACTCGATCCTCGATCTCCAATCCTTGGATATCCTCATAACTGGTACTACCTGCATTCATCACATATATAATTCATAACATTAGTACGCATTAGAAACATACAAAGTTTATTCTCGTTACTTCTCGTTTCGTTACACTCTTTACATCCCAGCTTTTCCATCCTGTCTTACCATCTGTGGTGAGACTTCCTTGCCATTCCTGCATCACACTTGTAATTCCAGGTACACGAACAAACATCGTAAACACTTAAACATACCGAAAGACTTTCATACATACCCTACTTCATACATATTATCTCTATATTTATACATACGTACACACATGCCTACATACCTTCTTACATACATACTCACACACGTACATGCCAATCTACATGCATACTTACATATACACACATCTACATCATTATATACGTATCTATATGTACACATACCAACATCATTAAGTACACACATGACATTATACATATATACATATTTACATACATGCAATCCTGCGTGCATCATACCAAACTCATACATGCCTACTCTCATACCTACCATCACATATCCGCTCATTCTTGCTCACATACTTATAAACATACTCACGTAGGTACATACATGCTTTCATACACTTCTACATACGTATATAGAGATATACAAACATGCATACATACCTATCTACATGTGTGTTTACCCTAATGGTCATAAAACATAGGTTAATTTAGTCATACACAACTTAAAACGCGTTTAAACGGGTTCCCAAGCCAAAACAGAGCAACCGAACACTTTTCGCCGAACAGACACCCCGTCGCGCGACGCGACGGGCCGTCGCGCCACGCGACGCCCTCAAATAAGCAGAATGTTGCTGTTGCTGTGCTGCAGATTCCCAGCACGACCGCATTTCACGGAAACGGTCATAACTTCTTCGTTATTGGTCCGTTTTACCCGATTCTTTTTCCTACGCGTCCGTAATTTAAAATTCCATCTCATGGAGTTAAGATCCGACATCCGGATTAACAAAATCCCAGACTTTTAAGTCTTCGGATTACTACCCTTTTTACCAAGAATTGACCCGTTCATAATTTTATCATATAACTTATTTGTTTGACCTTAACTTCATATGAATTGATAATATCAAGGACATTTGTCATAAAAGATTCATTCCCGGATACTTTACATCTTATTTCACCCGTTTGCGCTCATAAGCTTATTTTGACCCGTTAAGGGTAATTGCGCATTAAAACGTTTCTGACTCACAAAACCATACTCCTCACTTTCATACTTGACCAAAACATTACACTAATCGAATAACTTGTTTCTAAACTACTATTAAGATCGTTTACCCAAAATACCCAATCAAGGGCATTTTGGTCAACTTTAATCCCATCATCTACGACGAAAGACTACGTCACATATTTAACCTCCAACATCATGTTTAGTTAATTAAAACACCGTATACTTAATCGAACTAAGAAGTGATTACAGAAATCACTTACCTTATGCGTCCGTGCTCGTATCCGATCCTTTGCCACCTCTTGATCCGTTAGCCTTTCACGCTTGAATCCGTCTTGACATGATTCCTATACTTTCATGTCACCCATCACATTCTCGTTAGTATACACAATCGTACACGTTAACGATCATATCAACCACATATTTCACATTTAATTCATGTAATTCATCATATAATCACGGATAACGCATATCAACATAACATGTACCATACGACTTCCTACAATCCTACCTTTACGACAACGAGTCAAATCATGTTACTTATACTTAGTTGACTTTCAGAAGTCAACTATTAACCATATTTAACTATCGACTTATCATCATATACTCGTAACATCATAATTGACCATACGGACAATACTATATACATTTTGTCATACGCTTGATGTGTGTACCATCTTTTAAGCATAACGTACAACTAATTCATGCATAAATCTTCTAAACTCATACATAACTCGACAAATCCTACTTCTAATCAACATATATTATTCACACATAAGCATCAAACATCACATCACCACATTTCTTCCAATTTAACTAACAAGAATCCATCACGCCCACAATAATACATCAATCTTTCAACAAGACTTCGACATAGGTAGTGATTCTAGTCATCATCTTCACCCAAACTAACAGGTTTCATCTCTAATCATCAAATTAACACAAATCATACATAACCCATGTTCTATACGATGATTCTAACCCTTAGACATGATCAATTTCGTATTAACTCACGGATTAGAACATAACCCACTTCACCCATGATCACTAATCTTAGATTTAAGACATACCTTATGATCCCCTCGTGATGGTGATCATTAATCCGTGCTCGGTTATGGATTTAGGCTTCATCTTGCCTTCCGATTTGATGATCTTCATGATTAGGGTTTGTGGAGCTCTCATGGAGCTCCTGGCTCCTTCTCGAAGACACACGATGTGTGTGTTTATTTTGTGTGTTGATTTCTTTTATTAGTAAATCATCTTTCATCTTATCCACTTTTAACCCCTCGAGTTTACTTTTAAAACATAACCGACACTACCTTCATCATTTAATACTTTTGACCCTACCCTTAACTAGGTTAAATAGCCTAGTTATTTATTTCATGACGTGTCATATAGGAACACCCGACAAATATTAACATTCAGATTTTGGGGCGTTACAAGTCTACCACCCTTAAATGAGGTTTCGTCCCCGAAACCTTTCTTACCTCTACTTAACACTAATAAAATGTAACACCTCGAAAATTTACGTCCTATAATGTGTTGACACGTGTCATAGGTTTGAACGTGTGAAAGAATGTTCTTGAAGGACTAAAGTTGATAAACAGTGAAACTGTGCAAATATAAGGGTTCAAAGTGTCAACAATGAATAAATATACTTTACAATAACCCTACATGATGTTTATAACCTTAAACGAATGGATCATGGATCATACGAAGCGAATTGTGAAAGAAAGTGAGAGATTACAAACTACAGGGGTTAAATGTGTCAACATGTTTAAGATATACCTCTGAGTGACCTTTTAGCAAACCCGAAGCCTTGTAACGATTAAATATGCTCACTAGAATGTACCATAAAAATTTCACCAAGTTTCGTTACCGTATGAGATAGTTGTTATAAAATTCGTGTGTGAGGGTTAGAATCGTTAACATTGAAATTTAGGGCTTTTCGGGTGATCACAAAGTTACCCGAGGACTTAACAAAGTGGGTATAAGTCTTAAAGCCCCATATGTTAATATTATAGGATAAGAACTCTGGAAAACAAGTGAAAACGACCTTTCGGGGGACCAAGGACCAAAATGCAATAACGAAAAACATGTTTTACAAGTTCTGATGGGCCACGCGGCCCGCCTACCAGTTAACCAAACTCCACGCGGGCCGCCTACGACTGCCAGATGCAGAAAAGATTGGCAGGTGGCTGTTTTCAGCTTCTAACCGACTTACATGCAAGTTTTTCGATACCTTGGGCTGCCTAAGGTGGTTTTTAGCATGTAGGACACATGTTGGTCATTTGGTAACACTCCTAGACATATGTGTTGATGATCCAAGATGTTTGAATTTATATAAAAGACCACATTCTTTGCATTCATCTTGCATTCACTTCCTGATCATTTCCAGAGCATTCAAGCAGACCCCAAGCATTCCAAATCATCCATTAGACAAGTGTAAGTACCCTTGATCTTCTCTAATTCAGTTATGCTTAGTTTATAGCCTAGAAATCAAACCGTCGTAACTACGGTTTGACTTCACGATAAAACACAGATGGTCCAGAGTTTTGTCGAATCGAAAGTTGTTATAAGTTGGTAATCATGTGGGCTTTAAACCCTTAAAAGGACACCCACTGATTTCAATCCTAACTATGTCGTTTGTCGAGTCAAACTTCTTCCGAAAAAGTCAACAGAATTGTTATGTTTGGTTTAATGCATGATTAACGATGTAAATGGCGTATAACCTATTTTATCATTCTTATAAACTGATAATAAGTATAAAAACTTGTCTACGCTTGTTTGATTCGACAACTTTCTGTTTTGAACCGATTCGGAGCCGAAAGACGCAAAAGTTTGACTTTTGCTTTGACTTCAGTTCTGACCCGGTTTAGATAGTTTTAGACATGCCTTAAAGTTCCATTAGGACCTAGCTACATGTTGGTATAACCCTCTGCGTTTATACCACATGAATCCTTAATTGTCCGATGTTTCCGTTAATCGCCTAAATATTGACCGTAATGCCCTTATGATCATAAAACGAGATTTTTGGAGATATGAAAGTAAAATAATCTTAGTTACTGATTATTAGACATGTCTGTAAATTTTTACATCAAGCGGAGGTCCAGATTAGGAGTTATGCTTAATGACGTAATTATAGCGATTCTTAGTAATTAAATGACGTCATTAGCGTAACGCCTATCTAAAACCCATTTTTGACACCAAACCATTTACCCACTGATGTAATATAATATTTTGGGATTTTTGAAGATTTTTAATTATTTTTAAACTGATCATAAGTTAGGATTAGTGCCTTAATTCAGTAAATACCGAATATGCCCTTTTCGGCCATAAAATGAGTTTTACAAATCCTTTTGACACCAATCCAATTGCTACTGATTTTAAATATTAATTAGAGTGTTTTGAACCTGTTTAACTGATCAGGAAACTCAGAATCCTATTTTAACCCGTACGTCGCTTAAAACGGCTTTATACGCGTATTATACGCATAGTTAGGGTTTAAAACTATTTTGACATATAAGACTTATAACCAAATGTTATAACCTGTTAAAATAAACTAAGTTACTGATGTTTTCAGACCCGGTTCACAGAAATGTAATTAATCCCTTTTATAATCTTTAAAATGACCAAAATACCCCTACGGGGCTTAATATGCAATTAAACTCGTTTTGGGCATAACGGAAGGTATCCTACTGATATCATGACATATTTAAGGCATGTTGATTTAGGAAACCTGTTTAGGACTCTTATGGTTACCCGTTACGCTTCATACGCGTTCGGTTCGGTTTATGTAACTAGTTTACATAAATTAGCCGAAACGGGTCAAACCTTATCGGTTTTATCTCAAAATCCAGAATGTGTATCATATACCCATATTAAGCAAGTCTTCAAACTTGTCGGTTCTAAATCACATTCTATCCGGTCTTCGCTTAATCGTGCGTACGAACCGTATCTTTAAAACTAACCGGTCTAAGCGTAAGCTTAACTAAAGACCCGTTAGGATTCTAATAGGTTATTATAAACCTTCGTTCCAGATTAGGAGAACCAGTAAAAGATACTTGCACTCGCTGATTTTGATCTATACTTACTCAGGTAAATACTTTTAACTTATTTCCCTATACGGGCTTGGGTAAGGTATATAAAATACCGCTTGGTCGGACATTGAATCTTTAATTGTATATGGTTAAAGTATTGAGATGTTTCGTTTAAATTGTTTTGTTTGCTTAAAGCCTTTGGGGGGTTAATGACCGTGTCCCGGATATCCCTGGCATCATTTTACGAAATGGCCACGACCTTAGCACTCAGGTGTAGGCGTACACCTGTCAGTGTCTCATAAATAAAGTGGTGTGTTTATTGATCTTTAACCCGGCTCGATCCGGGCTACTGAACGCATAAGGAACATGTAAATCCTTTACAAGTTTATATATTTAAATAATTATCCCAAGTTATAAAATATTATTTGTGCCTTGTGCCTTAAATGCATTTTCTTAAACTCTTTTCAAAATGAGTCGGTTGATTGTATTTACCAGTGTAAACTGACGTATTTTTCTTAAAAAGGTTAAGTGCAGGTACTACGCGAAATAGGCTGGCTTGTCTCCTAGCATCCACAATAAGTCTCGCCAGCTTGGATGTCATAAACTGTTGAACATTTGTTTCCTTTTATTTTGATCTACCTGTGGATTTATATTCGACTATTTGTGATACTTAATATTACAATATCGTTTGGTTGAATTAAATCTATACTTTGCTTCCGCTGTGCATTTATATATTGTGTTGTTTGACTATTATGTTGCCAACCACGTCACGATACTCCCCTACCGGGCCCACCAGTAACACGTGGAAATTCGGGGTGTGAGAGGTTGGTATCAAAGCCAACACTGAGTGAATTAAACACTAGCCTTTTGTGTTTAATCTCAGTTACACAATTGCACATTCCTAAATCTTCGAGTCTAGACAAAGAACTTAGGAATAATTCAAAATGTTTTTATTTTAATTTAAATTTTGTCCTTTATTTTTCTTGTCATTACCTTTGTTATATTAACAGGTTAAGTAATGCCGCCAAGATTTAGACGAGGATATCGAGGAAAGGCGCCGATCAGCGCCCCTAACGATCATGAGGCCGGGCCTTCAGGCCGGCGAACTCCTTCAGTTACAATGAGTATAGATCCGCGAGAACCTTGGAGGGTCTATGAGGAGCCTGCTAGACAATCCACATCACATAGCTCCACGCCTCCATATTTTCACTCGTTTGGGCCTCAGTCTGAGAATGAGCCCAACAACCCGCAACCATCATACATACCGTTACCGCGATCCTCATCGCAAGACTCCTTCCGCGACCCTACTCCTGTTTTTCGGGGTCAGTTTAACCCAGCGGAGTACCTACCAGAACAAGTGGGCTTTAACCCACTAGGACCGGAGGATCACTTTTCTGGTGATCAAGATATGGACAAGGACACAGATCCCGTCGAGGCTTCAACCGGATCTTTGAACCATCCTTTCGTGATCTCAGACGGTTCGTCTTTTCACGGAACACCATACCAGGGTCCGGATAGTCACATGGCACGGTTCGAACGGTGTGAGTGGTATTATACACAATCTGAACACTCATCACCTCACTAGCAGCCGCCCCAGCAGCAGCAAGATCCCTATGGGGATCCACGTTTCCAGCAGCAGCAAGATCCCTCTGGGGATCCACGTTACGTACAGCAGAATCCCTCTGGGGATCCGCGTTATGAGGCAGTCACGCCACCGCCTCCACCGCCGCCAGTTCATCTAGAACCTCCAGAACCACCAAGACGTAGGAGGACTGGCGCACGTATCTCAACACGAGAGGTGGATTTTCGTCTCAACACCCCTCAACACTCTAGCGGCAGCCACTACCCGCCTATATATGAAGGCCCACAGATGGGTGGACCTTCAGTTCCAGTTTCGGAGGTGAATTCGGCACCTATTGCACCGCCATCACCGGGTTTTGGCCACCCAATCCCTGCTTATACTGCTCCGGCAGCTTACAACCCTTACGGACCACCATCATACCATAACTATAATTATGCCGAGGCCGACCCATACCTAGTGGCAGCAAACTACCTTGCCCAAAACCCTGAGGGACCATATGGAACCCCTTGGGGAATGGGACATCCAGCTCGAGGGTATCAAGTACCTCCTCAGCCACCGCCACAGTACCAGCCACCACGGTTTTCTCCACCAGAGCAGGAGGATCTCCGTCAAAGACTGGATAAGGTTGAGAGAGACCTCCAGAAAGAGCGTAAGAAGAATGATGGATTCATGAGTGGTTTGGCAAACTTGCTGAAGGGAAAGAAGAAACGGGATCGTTGAATCCCAATATATATTGTTGTATTTCCTTGTTTAAATCAAGTCCCTACGTGGACATTTATTTATGTGTGTATGTAGTCCCTACGTGGACATCTACCTTTGTACTTAGTCCCTACGTGGACTTGTCTCTAGTAGTCCCTGCGTGGACATTTACTTTTGTAGACCGTCCCTGTGAGGACATGTATTATCTGTATAGCTCCTGCGTGGGCATGTGTTTATGTGAAAAGTCCCGTTTAGGGCAAAATGTACTACTTTTAGTTTTAATGGAATGTAAGTTTATAAATTTCATCTTTGCTATGTTATGCATAATTAAATTATATATGAAATAAATAAATCAGAATCATTCCTTTTAAAAATCTAACTGCCTATGTTATTTTATTAAGGATCTTAAAAGTATAACCTAGCCTGCATGTCATTTTAAGACCTGGCCCAGATGGTAAAACTTGTTAAAAAGATTCAAATCCCTGTTAACATCTGAAAACATGTTAACACTCCTGGCAGACATGATTCGTTAAAAACACACGTGTTATTAATATATATGGATCTTTTCAAAGATTCTAAACCCAAATAAATGATCTCTGAATCATGGGTTAAATCATTAATAAATATGATCAGTTCTTTTTACCATTCATTGGTAATAGAATGCCTTCGGGCCCTTCTCATTTTCATATGAGACAAAAGACAGTATTAGTTTGTGACCCTGTCTGATAAAGGTAATGAACTTTGTTCAAACCTTCATGCTTTAATTCTCTGAAATCATAGCTTAAAAATCTAAATTGTCCCTGTAACTAGGCCTTATGTGCTAATAAAACTGTTATTGTTTTATAATTAGGATAAATTATATTAGAAATCCTAAATTTATATGAGTAATAAATTAACCATATATGGTCTATGTTTACCACGGTTAATAAAATTGCCATAAAAGACAATTCTATAATAAACTCACCAATAAATTATTGTCGATATGTTACAGTTCAAGATACATGACAGACTCAAACGAGGTCAACAGTCACCCAGGGATAGTGAATGATAATGCCCGAGTAAACGTAGCGGGTGCAGAATTACAAGCAATGATAGATAATGCGGTTAATAGAGCTATGGATAGACAGCTCCATGAATCAGGTGGTACCCATACAAGGACCCAATCTGCACCACACTCTAGAACACCCTCCAGGACCCACACTGCCCACAACAGTAATTCTCACCACTCGTCAAACCGAAGGAGTGTTCCATCCCAAAGAGTCATACAGGATCAAGAACCCCGTAATAGGGGTTGCACCTATAAGTACTTTGTTTCGTGCAAACCCAGGGACTTCACTGGGGAAAAAGGAGCTGTTGATTGCATGACTTGGATGGACGAAATGGATACTGTGGTGGATATTAGTGGTTGCCATAATAGGGATATTGTGAAGTTTGTCTCACAGTCTTTCAAAGGAGAAGCATTAGCTTGGTGGAGATCCTTGATCCAAGCTACAGGGAAAGTCCCGTTATACAACATGACCTGGGAACAGTTCATGGCACTAATCAAGGAAAATTTCTGCCCTCAACACGAGGTTGAGAGAATTGAATCTGACTTCTTGGCGCTGGTCATGAGAAACCTAGACTGTCAGGCCTACCTTACCAGTTTCAACACTTTGTCAAGGTTGGTTCCATACTTGGTAACTCCGGAGCCTAAACGTATAGCTCGATTCATTGGGGGTTTGGAACCGGAGATCAAAGCAAGTGTAAAGGCCTCCAGACCAACCACTTTTCGGTCAATAGCGGACATATCGTTGTCCCTTACCTTAGATGCTGTCAGGCTGAGGTCACAGAGGAAAAATGATACCGAAAAGAGGAAGCGTGAGGATGACAACTCACGACGTTCAGACAAGAAGCAGAAGGGAAACAATGACCAAAAGAAGGGGTCAGGTTATAGGAAGGATGGCCAGCAGTCGGGTGAAAAACCCAAATGCAAAATCTGCAAGAGACAGCACTTCGGAAAGTGCAGATTTGAATCGAATTCGAATTCACAATCGAAATCTTTTGCATGCGGCTTGTGCAAGTCCAAGGAACACAAAACCTTGGATTGCAAAAAGATAAAGGATGCGACCTGCTACGGTTGTAATGAAAAGGGGCACATCAAGAGCAATTGCCCAAAATATGCCAAGAAGCCCGAAGAGACTAAGAAGACCAATGCTAGGGTTTTCAGGATGGATGCTAAGGAAGCCGTCAAGGACGACAACGTGATAACAGGTACCTTTCTCGTAAATGATGTTTATGCGAGAGTGTTATTCGATTCAGGCGCTGATAAGTCGTTCGTAGATAATAAGTTTTGTGAATTGTTGAAATTACATGTTAAGACTTTAAGTGTGAAGTATGAGGTGGAACTAGCAGATGGCACTTTAGAAACCGCATCAACCTTATTAGATGGATGTTTCATATCCATTAAGAATCATTCTTTTCCTTTGTCCCTACTTCCTTTAAAACTAGCCGGTTTCGACATAGTTTTGGGTATGGATTGGTTATCACATAACCAGGCCCAGATTATTTGCAATAAGAAGCAAGTGATGATCAAGACTTCGTCTGGTGAATCACTTACTATCCAGGGAGATACCCAGTATGGGCTGCCCGAGAAAATGTCTATACTCAAAGACTCTAAGTGTTTGAAGAAGGGTTGTGTCATCTACATGGCACAAGTGATTATAGATGAGCCGAAGCCCAAGATTGGGGATATCCCCGTCATTTCTGAATACCCCGAAGTATTTCCTGAAGAACTACCTGGTTTGCCACCAGATAGGCAAGTAGAATTCAGAATTGACATTATTCCTGGATCAGCACCAGTTGCAAGGGCGCCTTATAGGTTGGCACCAACAGAGATGAAGGAATTGAGGACGCAGCTAGATGATTTGCTAGCCAAAGGTTTCATCAAACCTAGTTCGTCTCCTTGGGGAGCACCAGTTTTATTTGTCAAGAAGAAGGATGGATCGATGCGTCTGTGCATCGACTACCGCGAGCTTAATAAGGTCACTATCAAGAACAGGTATCCTTTGCCTAGAATCGACGATCTGTTCGATCAACTTCAAGGGGCAAGTTTCTTCTCGAAGATTGACTTGAGGTCAGGCTACCATCAATTGAAGGTTAGAGATGAAGACGTGCACAAAACAACGTTTAGGACTCGTTATGGTCATTACGAGTTCCTAGTGATGCCTTTTGGGCTCACTAATGCACCGGCCGCATTCATGGATCTCATGAATCGCGTTTGCAAGCCGCACTTAGATAAATTCGTCATCGTCTTCATCGACGACATTCTCATCTACTCAAAGAACCAAGCTGACCATAAAAAGCATCTTCACTGCATTCTGGAACTACTTCATAAAGAAAAGCTCTATGCCAAGTTCTCGAAGTGTGAATTCTGGCTTCGGGAAGTCCAGTTTCTTGGACATGTTGTTAGTGAGCGTGGTATCCAAGTAGATCCCGCTAAAGTTGAAGCTGTCATGAATTGGCATGAGCCAAAGACGCCTACAGAAATACGTAGCTTCCTAGGTTTGGCAGGATACTATAGGCGATTCATTGAAAACTTCTCAAGGATTGCTGCACCCCTGACTTCGCTAACACGTAAGAAGATTAAGTTTGACTGGGGTCCTAAGCAGCAGGAATCCTTTGATATTCTGAAACAAAAGTTGAGCAATGCTCCAGTACTGACATTGCCTGATGGAATAGAGGAGTTTGTAGTTTATTGTGATGCATTAGGGATGAGATCGGTACGATACCGGTACCGTACCGGTACCGATACCGTAAATACCGTTACCGAAATTTAGGAAATGTGGATACCGATTACCGTACCGTATTTATAGATTCGGTACCGGTACGGTACCGGCATCGGTACCGGTATTTCGGTACTTTACCATATTGATACCGTTTTAGTGTCATCCATTGTTTTACCTAAAAAAATTTCATGTGCAACCCATCCATCCATTATTAGTTAAACAAGAGTAATATATAAAAGAATGTAAACAAAGGATAAATATATTAAGTAGTCAAAAGACGAATTTAAGTGTAGATAAATATATAATTAGATCAACTCATTCGTTCTTGCTTGGAAGAGAGATTGGCAGTGATGGCAGACTGGCTGTGATGAAACTCGTTTCCTTTCACACAAAAGATAAACCACTATTACTACTTACTATTAAACAATCAGTATATTTGTTTTACTTTAATAATCTTGATATTTTTCAAGAAAGTAGTAACTTTAAACTGTCATGCGTATAGAATGTAATCTTACACGAATAAAATCATGTTTGTATTTTTTTTATATGTAACTTTACGATGGCGTATATATTTTACTAGTGTATCATATAGGGATGAGCAAAAAATACATTGTCACTATTAAATTCGGTATTAATACCGGTATTTACCGAAAAATACCGGTACCGATACCGTTTTTTACCGATACCGAATTTCAAAAAATCTATTACCGATACCGGTACCATTTATGATCGGTACGGTACGGCATCGGTACGGTACCGGTATGGTACCGGTACGGTACCGGTATTTCGGTAAAAAATCTCATCCCTATGATGCATCACACACCGGGATGGGATGTGTGCTTATGCAGAAAGGCAAAGTCATTGCCTATGCTTCACGTCAGTTAAAGGTGCACGAAAAGAATTACACCACCCACGACTTGGAGTTGGGTGCCGTTGTATTCGCACTAACACTGTGGAGGCACTACTTATATGGAATCAAATGTGTGATCTATTCTGATCACAAGAGCCTTCAACATCTGTTCAATCAGAAGGACTTGAACATGAGGCAACGCCGTTGGATGGAAACTCTGAATGATTACGATTGTGAAATAAGATACCATCCCGGCAAGGCGAACGTAGTCGCTGATGCCTTGAGTCGGAAGGAGAAGGTGAAACCCATCCGAATCAATGCGAAATAGGCTGGCTTGTCTCCTAGCATCCACAATAAGTCTCGCCAGCTAGGATGTCATAAACTGTTGAACATTTGTTTCCTTTTATTTTGATCTACCTGTGGATTTATATTCGACTATTTGTGATACTTAATATTACAATATCGTTTGGTTGAATTAAATCTATACTTTGCTTCCGCTGTGCATTTATATATTGTGTTGTTTGACTATTATGTTGCCAACCACGTCATGATACTCCCCTACCGGGCCCACCGGTAACACGTGGAAATTCGGGGTGTGACATAAAATCTTCTCTACGTCCCATCGACACTATTGCTAGCCCATCACAACAACTATCTTCTTTCTTAAAGAACCCGTTCCGGAGTTCTTATTAGGGTCGCTTTCACTAATAACGCTAATCCCTAACGGCCTTCATAGCTAATTGCTCATTCTTCATTCTAATACTCGTATGTCATATACATTATATATCTTTTTATTTACTTGAAACCATTCCAACATCCCATTACTAACATTCCCATTTGTTTATTTCAACATTCATAATGTTTTCATTGACTATACGATCTCGCATCGAAATTTGTACATACACAGATATGATTAACTCTAATTAATACATCATAATAATGGGTAACTATACATTCTTGATTCATAAACTATTCAGACAATTGACTTTTTCCAAACAAGTCCATACTTTCCTGATCATTCTTTCATATATCATTTTCATGTTCATTTCCTTGACCTGTCAATAACGGGTCAATACGCATACTCTTCCAACCTTTAATACGATCCGTTCTTAATGGATCTAATATCTCCATCTCATCTATAGAATCTCATTCTCTACATACTCTATAAGCACTGTATAATATTTAACTCTTATTTTTGTTATCACATCAAAACTATCATTTCATAGTTACAACTACGTACTTAGCTCTAACGTGAACATCCTTCTATGTTTTCTACAGTTACTTGTACCTTTCATACCTTTACGTTACCTTTAAATCATTTTGTCCATTTCACATCACTATTGCTTTCACTTCATGCATTACTTAATTTACATATATAAATGTGTGTCATACTAGTTTATATCTATACAACATAAGTTAAACATCTTACTAACCTCTTTTCATTTCACAATCCGACGATCCGTAACCCAGATCGAACATCTTCTCCTCGATTACTAGCCATAACAGACCAGGTTTCATTTATCCTTATAATGAGCTTCCGCTCGTGCACATTCTCTAACCAATACGATTGGTTCCATCACATCAATAATTCTACTACAACGTACCACACATTCTATTTCTTACATGCAATCCTTTCATTCTATTCATCATTTCGTCAACGGAAAATACATGCTCGTACTTCCTTCCATTCATGCTTACTTGCAAGGACCTTATTACATCATTACAATATTTCTTACCAAACTTACCCTTCCCGCCCTTACTTAAATTATTGTTCGGGTCACAGCCCATCATCATTCCGACTTCTAAGAGTCAATTACTAACACCTCTAACACGTAACTTATACAAAACTTCCTCTATTATACTATCACTTTTTACTTTATACTTACTTCTATGACCCGTTCGACTCAATCATGGTCAAACTGTCGACACCTTCTTATGCGGATTAATTTCATCTCTTTATATTTTCAAATCCGTCTCACGGATTCAGACGCATCATTCATGCTTTTTCATTCATTGAATCCGCCTTACGGATTCAAACATTACATTCATGTCTTCCATTACTTCTTTGCTTTGAATCCTTCTCGCGGATTCGAACATATTATCCATACCTTTCATCTTTGAATCCGTCTCACGGATTCAAACATATCATTCATACCTTTTCTTCCTTCTATGATTTGAATCCATCTAACGGATTTCAATCATATCATTCACATCTTTCATTCCTTACATGTGTTGAATCTGTTTTGCAGATTCAGACATATCATTTCTACATTTTCCTTTCCTTGAATCCGTTTTACGGATTCAAACATTCCATTCATGCCTTTCATCACTTGAATCCGTCTCGCGGATTCAAACTTTGCATTCACGCTTTTCATTCTTTGAACCCGTCTCTCGGGTTCAAACATTTCCTTTATACCTTTTTCCTTCCTTGAATCCGTCTCCCGAATTCAAACACATTATTCATATCTTGTTGATCCGTACTTAATTACAGATTCAACATTCTTCATTCTTATCAGGCATGTTTTTCATTCCTACATAGTACTCTCAATTTCCCGAGAGTCTTACTTCCCATTTCACCCACACGCCCGCCCGCTACCCAATCCTACCGGACATACCTGTAACAATTATCATGATCTCACGAACGTCATACGTTTCTTGTGTACTGGCCAGGTACACAATCCACATAGTAGTTTCGTGCCTTCATGTAATTGTCACCTTTTGTCCGTAGACTTAGGTTTCGGCGCGTGTATCACTTCCAATACTTCGTTACTATACAATCATTGTCTTTCATTTAAAAATTTTCCTTCCCTTAATGAGTTTTACAACTACATATACCCACATATCGAATTTACGTACCTGAATTCAAATTTGTCTTATTACCTCTTTGCCTGCCTTAGTATTCATCCCAGATTGCATTCACAGATCATCCTCTTCCAACACTTATGCTTACCTTGCACATACATAGCCGTCAGTTCTTTATACGTATACAACAGTACATACTTACATTAGCCTTTACCTTTGGATCTTGATCGAGTCTTAGATTGTACGGGTTTCTTACCTCAAGAGCACACAAGTTTGAGTTCAAGTACTTACCTTCTCGTACTTGATTCCCTCAAACCAGGGCTCTGATACCAACTTGTAACACTCTAATTCGTATTTGACTAAAGTCGCAGCGGAAAATCGTACCATAAAAAAAATTCCTTTAGTTACAAACACTTTGACACACTTAATCTCATTTCTAGGGTTAATTTTTTTTTCTCAATAAATACATTT
>JARYGA010040073.1:0-40753 GCA_030545235.1 Helianthus tuberosus
ACTTCCTATATATAAGTGTTTGTAATATATTACATATCATAGCGTTATTTAAATCATTCAATTTGGACCTATACATTTTACACAAGTAACACAATTCTCCCAAGACTTTGGTTTACAAACAATTTACTTTATACAACTCATTTTACTTGGTTATACATTTAACCATACATTATTCTTTTATTTATACATATCATTTGATCTTATCGCTTTTTAAATGATTTACAAAACAAAACAATTTACAAGGTTCATGACTGACTTTTGCTAAACAACTTTTTCTAAACTTATAAGTCATGAATCCTATTTTCACAAAACCTATGTATCTCACATGCATTTTTATGCTGACGTACCTATTTTCACATGTGTTTTCAGGAGCTTTTGCATAGGATGATGATCGTGACACTAGGGCGGACCTGTGCCTTAGAGACTTAAAATGAAGATAGACTTAGTTTAATTATGTTATGTACTCTTTGTTTAATGTTAAAGACAATGTTACCCTCTTGTTGATAAATAAAACGTAACTTTAATTTCCATGGTTGTGAAACAATTAATTCTGTTGCAACACTCCCCGACGTTTACGCCACGTTTTGTTGTCCTACGTGGTCGGGGTGTGACAACTGAAGTGTTGACAACCGAAGACTCGACACTGAAGACTTCGTCAACATCCAAGGGGGAGTCTGTTGGTGCATATGCCTGTCGACTTTGTCTTGTATCGAGTCCTGTTTTAGATTAGATAGATCAGGGCACAAAATTCGAGAAACTTGTGTTTATGGCTATTTCGCACGAAATGAGATGTTGGCCATTTCTCACGAAATGACATAGTTATTTCGCACGAAATGAACTGGTTATTTCGTTTGAACCATTTCATGCGGAATCAGGTGCCTATAAATACATGCCGTGCCATTTCATTTGTAATGATTCGATTCCGGTAGCGAAGCTCTGCCGAAGTGTCTCCAGCTTTGTAATACGATCTGATATCAATATAGAGACAGTTTAAAGTGATTTTCTGTGCAATTCAGCTGAAAGGACTTCGATATGTTTTGTTTCCGCCTCTCGTATTGGATAGAACTCTTCTGAACGACTCGTTTTGGTCGTGAAAACGATCCTACAACTTCTTCTCCCAAAGACTCGGGCAAATATGTTGGAATATGAACGTTGAAGCCGGAAGACGTGGACTACAACGTTCACAAAGGGAATATTCGTTGTATCCCAGATTTGTAGGCTCGTTAGTTAGTTTTGTTTTACTATAAGTAGGAGTGATCGAATCAAATAAGAACACACACAATTCTTCGAACACTCTTGCTCTCTAGCTGCAAACACTCACAATACACTTACACTTGTATTCAAATCACATTATAACACTTAATCGATCTGCATCATATCCTGCACTGTATCCTGGTATTTGAAGCAATAAGAAGAACAAGGCAGCTGCGATTGTCAGCTCCCGAGGTTTTGTGCCGGTGATCTAGATTGATCAAGGGCTTTCCTCGTACATCCCGTGTCACCCTTTACATTTTTTGCTCATTGTTTGATTGTTGATATGGCTCGATATCCTGAGCCGTATCCTGAAAACTGTTTTTGTTAAACAACTTAATCAGCACATTTTCAATACACATTCTTAGCACACTACCTCACTTAACTAATTTGATCACTTAATTGCTTTGGTAATTTTTTACCAAAACAATTTGGCGCCCACCGTGGGGCAAGTGGTGTTATTTATGCTAAAAGCTTTTGCAAAATCATTACTTGGTTTTCTATTTTTAAAACTTTTTGCTACACTATTTTCAATGGCTTCAAGATCAAACATGAGCTCTTCTACCATGTCTGCCACAACATCTGCGACGATTGGTTCGGTGCTTCCACCACCTCCTCCAAGGACGCAAGCTTTTTCACAGCCTCAGGATATTATCCCCACTTGGAATATTCAGGGATCTGCTCCTATTTTGGCCTCTAATGATGAAATTCTAACTTTTTTTGGTAGTATACCGGATCAGATGAAGCAGCAGCAGGAAACAAATCAAATGCTGATAAGAGAAATATAGCTCTTGAAGTCCGATCTGAGTAGGCCTGCTGAGGATATTGTCACTCCCCTACAGCCAAGAACATTGAACTTCAGTTCAGTAGTGTACACCGAGAATAACAGGGGCAATATTGTGCCTAGTCATTCCCAGAATCATACTCCTGAGATACCCTCTGCAGTTAGAGTGTCAACTGTGAGAAGTTCAGGATATGCTTCAGGATATGGCCAAAATCCTCAGACTGGTAACGTGTCTAATAATAATAATACTCTTGCTACTAATGGTAGTGGATCTTTGTAGGATGCAGGTATGACATCGGCATTTTCTAGGGAGCTTCAGAAATTGAAGGACATGATATCCAGTGTACCTAGAGTGGTCCAGCCAATTCAAGAAGTGTCCCAAGACAGCCACAGGATATCTTGGTTTGCATATCCTATTTGTGATGCTGAAATCCTAAAAAGATTTCAAACCCCCAACATGAAGCTCTATGACGGAACTACAGATCCTGAAGAGCAAATTGCTCAGTATAGGGAAAGGATGGAAATTAACCCTATCCCTCCGGATCTCAAGGAAGCTTGCCTCTGCAAGGGTTTTGGTTCAACCTAAACAGGATCAGCCTTAAAATGGCTCTTAAACGTTCCTCCTCATTCAATTACATCGTTTGCTCATTTAGTAAATTTATTTAATAGTCAATTTTCTTGCAGTCGAAGTTTCGAAAAACTAACCAGTGATCTCTACAGGATAACTCAAGGACCTCAGGAATCCTTGAGAGATTATGTGAACAAGTTTAGCAGGGAATCTCTGGACATCCCACACCTTGATGTTGCAACAGTTGTGCAAGCATTCAAAATGGGTTTGCAAAAGGATTCCCAATTTTACCAGGATCTTGTTGTTAGGGGAGGATTTCTTAATGACCTGTGATCCTCAAGTATTATCCTGTTTGGTGATCCTTGCTTCTGTGACAATTAGTGATCCTCAGAAGTACTTCAGGATCAGGATCATGGATCATCCTAAGGAACCTTATACTAATGATTATTCACCTTGAATTTGGTATTGTTTCGCAGGAGTACCGACTTGGACTTGGTCATGGCGATATTCCTGGAGCTTATTCCCTTCAATTCTGCACGTGCTTGACCACTATGAACGTTATGGAGAACGTGGGGAGAAGGCACGAAATGCGGACAGTTAGTTAAGCTAGATATTTTCTAATTTTAAGGGGGTAGCGAGCTAATTTTTAAAGGACTTGGCTATTTTTAGCTACAGACACTCGTACAACTGCTCTCACCAGCTCTCAGCAAAACACTTAGCATTTTTCATACATTTCTACACAACACAATATAGTGATCCTTGTACTTAGCTCGCTATCATCCGAAGTTGTAAAAGTATTATTGTTTAATTTGAGTTGGTGATCGGTAGTTTCCATCACCCGAGGTTTTTTATGTCGGAGATCATTCATTGATCAAGGGCTTTTTCCTCGTATAAATCTTTGTGTCTCTTGTGCAATTCATTTCTGAGTGATCCTAATTGTTGTTTACCAATTCAAGCATCATACCCCGTAACAGAGAGTTTGGTTGCATTATCCTCGTCTGATTTTTGACCAAAACAGTTTGGCGCCCACCGTGGGGCAATTGGTGCTTCATTCCTAAGAAATTATCATTTTTGTGATCATTTCGGTTCGTCACATCTAAGCAGATGGCTTCATCATCAAAGAACGTCTCCAGTGCGATGTCTGCAGCCAATGGGAGGTAACACTTTCAATAGTTCTTATACCACTAACCATGGTCTTATGCAGGATACAGGTATCAATCATGCCATGGCCAAAGAATTACAAAAGTTAAAGGATATGATATCAAGTGTACCAGGAGTGGTCAAGCCTATCCCGGAGATTGCAGATGGGAGCCACAAGATATCTCGTTTTGCACCATCAATCTGTGATGCTGAGATACCCAAGAGGTTCCATGTGCCTACCATGAAGTTGTATGACGGTTCAACAGATCCTGAAGAACACATAGCGCAGTACAGGGAAAGGATGGAGATCAATCCCATCCCAGAAAGGTTAAAGGAAACATGTCTGTGCAAGGGATTTGGATCCACTCTTACTGGGTCGGCTCTTAAATGGCTGCTAAGTCTTCCCCCTTACTCTATTACCTCGTTTGCTAATCTAGTTAACCTATTTAATAACCAGTTTTCTTGTAGTAGGAAATTTGAGCGTTTAACTAGTGATCTGTATAGGATAACCCAAGGTCATAATGAATCATTAAGGGATTATATCACTAAATTTAGTAAAGAATCCTTAGATATTCCTAACCTGGATATAGCTACGGCTGTTGAAGCCTTTAAAATGGGATTGCTTAGGGGTTCATTATTCTATGATGATCTTGTTATGACACCATGCAGGAATCTAGATGAGGTAAGAACCCGGGCCCTTAGGTTCATCCGGCTAGAGGATGACAAAAGGATCCAGGAGAGGTTAGCAGGATCCTCAAAGCAAGAGAAGCAAGGATCCTCATTCAAGAACAACAAGTTCAGATCCTATAACAAATCTGATAACCAGAATGTGCATGCTGTTGAACAAGAAGAGGATGATGAGGATTATCCTCCAATTTCTGAATATTGTTTTTCTGTTGATAACAATGAACTAATCCTTGCGATGCAGAATTTAGGTGATAAAGCTAGATGGCCCAGGAAAAATGACAGACCAGCTGCAACCAAAGATAAGTCAAAGTGGTGTGCATATCATGAAGATTTTGGGCATCTCACAGAAGAATGCATCGCACTGAGAAAAGAAATTGGATACTTGTTGAGCAAGGGGCACTTGAAAGAATTATTGGGGAGAAAGAAGTCAAGGACTCAAGATCCTGAAAGGATCCTAGAGAAAGCTCCAGCCCCTCCAGCAGATGCACAAGTTATAAACTTTATTTCTGGAGGATCAGACATTTGTGGAACATCCTTCTCTGCAGCTAAAAGACATGCAAAGGAAACCAAGATGGATAATGGAGATAGACCCATTCGAACATCCAGTGTCTCCGAAGGAAAAGTCATAACTTTTGATGAGGATGATCGTGTTGACATTCAGGATCCTCATCACGATGGTTTGGTTATCACTCTTTTTATTTCTAACCATTTTGTTCGCAGGATCCTTATAGATGGAGGAAGCTCTGTGAACATTATCCAGCTTGATGTTCTCAAGAAGATGAATATTCCTGAATCTGATATCATACCAAGATCCTCTGTGCTCGTTGGATTCAGTGGCGAGACTAAGAATACTCTGGGGGACATTAAACTCCCAATCTATATCGAAGGCCTACATTCTTACCAAAAATTTTGTGTTATTGACTGTTTATCTTGTTGTAATGTTATCCTTGGCAGGCCTTGGATACATGACATGAAGGCAGTCCCATCCACTTATCATCAATGTGTGAAGCTTCCTAGTCCTTGGGGAATAGTGAAGATTGATAATGATCAGCAAGAAGCTAAGAACTGCTACACCTCATCAATGAAACCAGCCTCAAAGTCAAGGGAGTAATAGCAATTAAAGCATCCTCCAAGGAATGTCCTGGAGGCAAGAGAGCAGGATGTAGTAGAAATCCTTATGGATCCTGATGATCCCGAATCTAAAGTTTATATAGGATCAGGGATCCTTGGTGAAATGAAGGAAGACCTCATATCCTTCCTCAAAAGGAGAAAGATTACCTTTGCATGGAAACATGAAGACATGACAGGTATATCTAAAGATATAATCACTCACAAACTTGGCATTGATAGGTCCTTCAAACCAATCCATCAAAAAAGGAGGAAATTTGCACCAGAAAGAAATGCCATTATCCAGGAGGAGGTAGAGAAATTACTCCGAGCAGGTATGATTAGAGAGGTCAAGTATCCAAGATGGTTGGCCAATGTGGTTGTTGTTCAAAAGAAAAACGGAAAGTGGAGGGTATGTGTCGATTTCACTGATTTAAATAAGGCATGTCCCAAGGATCCTTTCCCATTACCCCACATTGACTCCATGGTGGATGCAACTGCGGGTCATGAACTGTTAACTTTTATGGATGCTTCATCTGGATTTCAACAAATTCAGATGGAACCATCCGATCAAGAGGATACAGCCTTTATGACTCCAACTGGTATATACTGTTATATTGCTATGCCATTTGGACTAAGAAATGCAGGTGCAACTTATCAAAGGCTAGTGAATATGATGTTCAAGGATCAGATTGGATAAACTATGGAAGTTTACATAGACGATATGGTGGTAAAATCCAAAAGGCTGAGGATCACCTAAGGGACTTGGAGGAAGCATTCAATATCCTTGACAAATATAACATGAAACTTAATCCTTCAAAATGTCACTTTGGTGTTAAAGCAGGTAAATTCTTAGGATATATGGTAACAAAGAGAGGCATTGAAGCCAGTCCAGAACAAATCAAAGCTATAGTGAACATCAAGTCCCTGCCAATGCTAAGGATGTTCAGAGGTTAACAGGCAGGATTGCAGCTTTAAACAGATTCATATCCAAATCTTTTAGAAAAGTGCAAGGAATTCTATGATATCCTAAGGAAGAACAAGAAATTCGAGTGGACTGAGAAGCATGAAAGTGCCCTAAGAGCTCTTAAGGATTACCTATCCTCTGCCCCGGCCTTGATGAAACCAGAAAAAGGAGATGTATTATCCTTATATCTTGCGGTATCCTCAAAAGCAGTAAGTGCCGTCCTTGTTAAGGATCACGAAGGTACACAACATCCTGTCTATTATGTAAGTAAGAGTTTACTTGATGCTGAATCCAGGTATTCACACTTAGAAAAACTTATCCTTGCATTAATTATGGCATCTACTAAATTGAGACATTATTTTGAAACTCATGCCATTATTGTCAAAACTAATTTTCCAATTAAGAATGTCCTCAGGAAACCTGAAATGTCAGGAAGGATGGCTAAGTGGGCAGTGAAGCTTAGTGCATATGATATAAGATATGAGCCCAGGACAGCCATTAAATCCCAAGCATTAGCTGACTTTGTGGCAGAGTTTAGTAGTGATTTGCAAAAGGAAGCTGAATTAGAAGTCCAGCAGCTAGAGGAGACCAAGGATCCTTGGATACTCTACACTGATGGATCCTCAAATGTCAAAGGAACAGGGCTTGGAATACTACTGAAATCGCCACAGGGGGACATAATACCCCACTCTATAGCTTGTGAGTTCCAAACTACTAACAATGAGGTTGAATATGAAGCCTTGATAGCTGGTTTGCAAATTGCTAAGCATATGAGGATCAGGTATCTTGAGGTACATGTAGATTCTTTGTTAATCACTAATCACTTTAATGGATCCTATGCTGTTAAAGGTGAAAAGCTAACCAAATATTTGGAGATAGTCAAAGAATTGGCACTCTCTTTTGTTTCCTTTAGTTTGACACAGGTACCAAGGGAAGAAAATGCAGAAGCTGATGCATTGGCTAATCTAGGATCATCTTTGAAGATCCCGGAGGATATAAGTATCCCCATTATCCATATCCTGGCTCCTGCCATCGAGGATCACGTGGCTATGGAAATAGGAGAGGATTCCACAATTATCCCTAGTGAGGATACTCAATCTCATTCAGGATCATGGATCCTCCCAATCATGAGATACTTACAACATGGAGAGATTCCTACAGGAGAAAACCCTAGGGCTTTCAAAATTAAGGTATCTCAATTCACAAATTTAAATAATATGTTGTATAAACGATCTCTTGCAGGACCATACTTAAGATGCATTGACGATCCTGAAATCCAAGAAGTTTTAAAAGACTTCCATGAAGGAGATTGTGGAAACCACACTAGGGGCAGGGCATTATTCTCAAGGATCCTGAGGACAGGATACTATTGGCCAACTATGAAGAGAGATGCTGTGGAGTATGCTAAGAAATGTGATCATTGTCAGAGACACAGCAATATCCTTCATCAACCAGCTGAATTTTTGCATCCTATATCCTCCTCTTAGCTATTTATGAGATGGGGTATAGATATAGTTGGTAACCTCCCTAAGGCACCTGGTGGAAAAGTGTTCATGCTTGCAATGACTGATTACTTCTCCAAGTGGATAGAGGCTGAAGCTTTTGCCCAAGTCAGAGAAAAGGAAGTTATATCCTTCATTAAAAGAAATATTATAACTAGATTTGATATTCCCTCTGAAATTATATGTGATAATGGTTCCCAATTTATTGGGGGCAGAACTACTAACTTTTGTGAGAGCTGGGGGATTAAGATGATAACATCAACACCAGTCCACCCACAAGCTAATGGTCAGGCAGAATCATCCAATAAGATCATCATCAACAATTTGAAGAAGAAGCTTAGATCCAAGAAAGGGAAATGGGCAGAAGAACTACCTTATGTGCTTTGGGCTGATAGGACAACTCCTAAGAATGCTACAGGCCAAACTCCATTCTCTTTGGTATTTGGGGTAGAATCAGTGATCCCTACATAAATGGTGGTTCCAACTGCTAGAACAAGTATTCGTGATCCTGAGGAAAATGATGAGAACTTGGTTCAAGACCTGGATACTATAGAAGAAATCAGGGATTTGGCAAGGATAAGGATGGCTAGTTATCAGCAAAGGATGGCTGGTGCTTACAACAAAAATGTTAGGATCAGGAAGTTCCAAATTGGTGATATGGTGTTGAGGAAAGCATTTCAAAATACCACCAATCCTGCTGATGGAAAGTTGGCACCAAAGTGGGAAGGACCTTACTTGATTGAAGCAGAGGCAGGAAAGGGGGCATATCGATTGCTAACAATGGAAGGTGATTTGCTACCTAGAGCCTGGAATGCTGTCCATTTGAAGAAATACTTCATGTGATAAGGATCCATGATCCTCACATGATAAGTATCCTTAAAGGATCCTTAAAGCACAGATGATCCTTATTTTGGTATCCTTAGCAAAGGGTTGATTATCTACAGAAGCAACCAATTATATGGGCTTGACCCCAGTTATTTGGGCTTGACCCCAGTTTCGCCAATAGCGCACGATGATCCTGGTATAGTTCATGGCAGTGGGACCAGTACTCGTTTTAGGGGCTGATAATTCCATTGTACTGGCTATACCTAGGATCCTACGTATAATGGTAGACGTACCATACATCCGTTCCTAAGGTTTCTAACGTCTTCACGTTAGCTAAGGTTTTAACATTTTCATGTCACTAAGTTTGGATAGTCGCCAGTTAGGGCCATACTCCAGTTCACACACGATCCTTGGGCTTGTCCCCAGTTATCCATGGGCTTGTCCCCAGTTATCCATGGGCTTGTCCCCATTTATCCTTTGGGCTTGTCCCCAGTTGCTAACTTTTATCTTATATTGGCTTAGTCCCAAGTTATGTTCTATTTTAGGTCTTCGAAGTTAAATAACCAAGGGTCCTTGATCCTTACTTCTTACTAAGGTTTGTCTTATGGTTATCCTGGTTATAGTATTAAGGGTTAGGATCCTAACTTGGATCCCCAGGTATGATCCTTAACTATTTTGATTTTATTCATTGTTTATTTGAATAACCCTTGTACTTTGACAACTGAATTCATGATCCTTAAAATATAACACTTTTTGGAAATTTTCAACTATAGGATATTTGATCCTGGATCATATCCTAAATATTTTTTATCTAATTTGTTCAACTTTTCTTATTTAGACAAGTGTATATCAAAACAATTAAAAGAACAAACAAGGATAACAACACAAAATAAGCCAAAAAAGATTAAAGTTATTTTAATAACAAAAGTTTAACCGTCGAAGGTTGTCAAAATTGCCAACCCACGTTTCTACCAGCAAAACGTGGCCCGTCCACGTGGGTTGGCAACGGGTGTCCATTGTTTATGCGGTTATAGCAAGTGCAGGAAATCAAAAGACGGCAGGATCACAATGGCTTCATCCCCCAAACAGAGGATCCCTCCACCATTTGTAATCCTGCCTATTATCCAAAGGATCCTAGATCCTTAGTCCTACAACTATTGTTCAAATACAAACCACCATTGTTTTAAAACAGCACAACCACAAAAAAACTACTACCGAATTTAAAAAATTGGGCTCCGGCTATGTCTAGAAATGTCCATCATTGCCCAATCATGCAGCCTACACCTTCGCTGCATCTTCATCCCCTCCAGCTTCGGTATCCTTCACCTGATCCTTCCCACTGCCTCCAGCCTCGATCGCCAAAACCTCCTCAGCCTCTTCATCATCTTCCAGATCAGCTAACCTCGCCTTCCAGCCCTCAACATCCCAGCTGCTTCTGTCGAAGTCAGGATCTTGAGCTTCCTGGGCCATCTTTAGTTTTGTCTTATACATTGTGATGGGAGCGGAGACCTTTGCACGTTCCACGAGCTCATGTTTCTCGTAGTCAATGTCGATCAAGATTTTAGCTGTTTGAGTCTTGGCGTTTTAAAGGGCTTTTTCGAGATCAACAATCTTAAGATCCTTGAGCACTGCAACTTGTTGGAGGTCAGCAATCTTCTTATCCAGATCCTCAACGCTCCCCACGTAATCTTCAATCTCAGCAAATTTCTGCAAAAAAGACAAAGCAGTTCAAGATCAGGTGATCCTCAAATAAGTAGGATACCTAGGCAGAATTGGTGATCCTCACATCATTAAAGTATTCAAGGAACTGGTGGCGGATCAGTGGCAGGCCTTGTAGATCCTCTATCTCAGAGTTTTTCCTCTTCTTGCCACCCCTTCCTTTAGTGGGTGCCTTGGGGATCGAGACACTAGGGCTGGCAGTGGTCTTCTTCTTGCTGGATCATACAGTGTCAAGGTCGGCAATGCTGAACTTGGAGGCAGGCATGGAAGCTTTTACGGCACCTACACATTCAAAACAGATAAGTATCCTTATCCTATCTCTATTTAACTATTTATTTAAATCTTTAACTATACAAAAAACAGGATACTTACTTGACATGGTGACTGAGCCTGAGGATACCTCTTGAGAATCCTGGGTGATTGTTTTGAATGATCTTGTTTCAGGACCGAGCCTTCTAAAAGAAGCAATCCTATCCTTGGTACCAGGAGACAGTATGAGGTGTGAAACAGTGACAGCAGCATAATATAAAACAAAAGGGGGTTAGTGATCCTATCACAGGAGCAAAATTATCCGGTGATCCTTCTCAGGATCCTCTGTCCTACCATGGGTGGACCACTCCCTGGGTAGATCCTTTCCGTTTGGGATAGAGTCTCTTCTAACAAAGAAAAAGCGTCGTTTCCAGTTTGCATCGTTCATGGTGGCTTTAAAAATGGGGTGTTCTTCACCAGGTTTTCGTTTAAACAAATATCGGTGGGATCCAAACGTTGTGAGATCATACATTTCAGCCAACTCCGACATTCCTAGATCAATCCCTTCCTGCTCGATGATCCTTTCAAGGGTATATAACACCCTCCAGATCATCGGCAAAGCCTGGATGTAGGAGATACCGGTAAGGGAGAAAAAGGATTGGGTAAAGGCTGGAAAAGGATAGGTGTATCCTATGGTGAATGGGGTAACAGGAAAAGCTACCCATGTCTCAGAAATATAGTCGCTTAGAACAGTGGGATCGAAGGGTTTGAAAAAGGTGTTCGCCGGAAAGCAGTGCCGGATCCTATCTACTTGTGGGTCAGTAAAGCAACACCTCTCATTCGCTGAATCTTTGATGATCCCTTGACTATTCAAGGGGCTATTCTTCCGATGATCCTTGGCGGGGGAGGATCGGAGCATCATTCTTAACATGATGATTGGTAAAGAAAGAAAAACAGAGTAAGAGAAGGAAAAATAGGAAAAGAGATACCTGATTGATCTTCGGATGAGAATTTAAAGGGATTTTCTCTTGGATTTAAATGCAAATTGATCCTATCTCTAACTCCTATTTATAATAATGATTTGCAAGATAGTCACTTCAGTGACGTCAGGTTTGCAACGGCTAGTCCGTCTTCAACGGCTAGTTATCCGATAGTTTGTTACGGATAAGATCAACAAAATACAACTCATTTATTTACAATATTACTCCTTATATTTTGGGGGCAATTGTTAGGGGAGGATTTCTTAATGACCTGTGATCCTCAAGTATTATCCTGTTTGGTGATCCTTGCTTCTGTGACAATTAGTGATCCTCAGAAGTACTTCAGGATCATGGATCATCCTAAGGATCCTTATACTAATGATTGTTCACCTTGAATTTGGTATTGTTTCGCAGGAGTACCGACTTGGACTTGGTCATGGCGATATTCCTGGAGCTTATTCCCTTCAATTCTGCACGTGCTTGACCATTGTGAACGTTATGGAGAACGTGGGGAGAAGGCACGAAATGCGGACAGTTAGTTAAGCTAGATATTTTCTAATTTTAAGGGGGTAGCGAGCTAATTTTTAAAGGACTTGGCTATTTTTGGCTACAGACACTCGTACAACTGCTCTCACCAGCTCTCAGCAAAACACTTAGCATTTTTCATACATTTTTACATAACACACTATAGTGATCCTTGTACTTAGCTCGCTATCATCCGAAGTTGTAAAAGTATTATTGTTTAATTTGAGTTGGTGATCGGTAGTTTCCATCACCCGAGGATTTTTATGCCGGAGATCATTCATTGATCAAGGGCTTTTTCCTCGTATAAATATTTGTGTCTCTTGTACAATTCATTTCTGAGTGATCCTAATTGTTGTTTAGCAATTCAAGCATCATACCCCGTAACAGAGAGTTTGGTTGCATTATCCTCGTCTGATTTTTTACCAAAACACTTGTAATGAATCCCTGCAGGAACCTGGATGAGGCTCGGAACAGGGTTTTAAGATATATTCGGCTGTAAGATGACAAAAAGATGCAAGAGAGGATGAATTCATCTTCATCCTACGAATCGACCAACAGGAAATCAGAATCCTCGTACAAGCCATACCGCTCTAAGCCATATGGCAGGAATGACAACAAGAAAGTGAATGTTGTTGAAGACGAGGATCCTGAGGAGTATCCTGAGTTATCAGAATATTGTTTTTCTGTTAATATACCTGAACTGATGTATGCTATGCAGGGTTTAGGAGACAAAGCAAGGTGGCCTAGGAAAAACCAACAGAAAGCTGATTGGAAGGATAAATCCAAGTGGTGTGCCTTCCATGAGGATTTTGGACATGCTACAAAAGATTGCATTGCCCTGAGGAAAGAAATAAGCTATCTGCTGAGCAAATGATATCTGAAGGATCTCCTGGCAAGAAAGAAGAATACGGGTCAGGATACTGAGAATGATCCTGAACGAGCGGCATCACCTCCTGCGGATGCCAAGATAATTAACTTTATTTCAGGAGGATCCGATATTTGTAGGACCTCTTATTCTGCAGCAAAAAGACATGCAAAGGAGGCTAAGGCAGAGAGGGGAGATAAGCCAACCGGGATGTCAACCCTCACGACTGATAAAGTGATCACGTTCGATAGTGATGATATGGATACTCTCCAGGATCCTCACCATGATGCTTTGGTAATAACTTTATATGTTGCTAATCATTTTCTGCACAGGATACTGGTGGATAATGGCAGCTCTGTAAACATAATTCAGCTGGAAACACTGAAGAGGATGAATGTATCCCCGATGGATATTACTTCGAAGTCCACTCTGCTTGTTGGGTTTAGTGGAGACACCAGGAATACCGTGGGAGAGATAATGTTTCCTGTGTATGTTGAAGGGGTCAACTCAATGCAACGATTTTGTGTCATAGACTCCTTATCCTGCTACAATATTATATTAGGTAGGACATGGATCCATGATATGTGTTGGTGCATATATCTGTTGACTTCATCTTGTATCGAGTAATGTATCGAGATAGGATAGAATGGAGCTCAGTAGGTTAGAAAATAGAAGATTTGTGTTAACAGTCTAGTTCGCACGAGCTGGCAGAGCCAGTTCGTATGAACTGCCCACTTTGCACAGACTGGTAATGTCTGTTTCGTGCAGACTGGAGACTCCTATAAATACCTGAGCTTGCCTTTCATTTGGAACAGTTGCTGATTCCAGAGCCGAAGTGCTGCTGAAGTGTTGTTTGTTCTGTAACGCTTTCAAATCAATAATCAAGACAGTTAAAGTGAATATATGTGTGAATCAAGCTGTAATCAAGTCCGAATCATTGTATTCCGCCTTTGATTTGGATTAGAACTCTTCTGATAGACTCGTTTTGATCGAATCTCGATCCTACAAGTGCTTTCAGAGCTTAGGAGGAGGATTTCTTATCATTTTAGCTTGTTTTCACCGAAAAATTCTGTTTTCTACTCATTCTTCTACACGTTTTTCAAAGTTGAATGTCATTTAACGGTCAAAATGTTCTGATTTTCATACATAACCTGCGAAACACTGTTTTAAACAATCCTTGAAAGAATTAGACCTAAAATCGAGTTAAAACCTGATAAATGTTGACAAAAACTCATCAGATCGTTCGATATGGCATCACTTCGCACGGGCTGATCCTCCCTGGTCGCACGAGTTGGATATCTGTTATATCAGTTCGCACGATTTGAATAACCAGGTCGCACGGGGTGGTTTAGTAGTAATTCGCACCAGAAAACTTTCACTTCGCACGAAGTGTTGTTTTCAGTTCGCACGAGGAGGGATATTCCAGATTGTTTGGGTTTGAATCCAGATCGCACTAGGATAACTCAGTTCGCACAAATTGGGTTGTTAAGTTCACTTCGCACGAAGTGAATATCAGTTCGCACCAGAGTAGTCCACTTCGCACGAAGTGGTTTATATCTAGTTCGTATCATTTCGGTTCGTTTGAGGTGCATCAAATTCGTTTGAACTTCGTGAATTTGTGAAACTTTTCACCGAAACATGGAAGAGGAGTTTTATAACGCTTTTGCTACCGCTCCAGTTGCTCCAATTACAGTTGCCGAAACTGTTGAAATCGAAAATGAAACAGGAACGTCTCAAAAGCCTCCAAAGCTTATGTACATCGAGGATTTTAAAGGATGGCAAAACCGTTTTGAAACTTGGGTGCAAGCTTATAAGTTTGATGCATGGGTCTCGTTAGACAAAGATTATGTTAAACCGATAGATGACCATGGAAATGAAAAATCTTTCAGTGACTATTCAGCAAATGAGAAGTTAAAATACACCAGTGAGAAAATGATGATTAGCATTCTCCAACAAGCAGTAAAAGAAGATATATTTGTTTTGCTTCAACATGAGAACACTGCTGTTAGGGGAGGATTTTTTAATGATCAGTGATCCTCAATTACTATTGGGATTAGGGATCCTTAATTCTGTCTGAATTAGTGATCCTTAGAGAGTATTGTAGGATTAGGATCCAGGATCATCATAAGGATCCTTATACTAACGATTATCTGCTTTGGATATGATGTTGTTTTGCAGGAGTACGAGCTTGGACTTGGTCTTGGCGATATTCCTGGAGCATATTCCCTATTTATTCCGCACGTGCTTGACTAATATGGACGTTATGGAGTTTTGTGGGAGACTTGCATGAAATGCGGATAGTTAGTTATTTTAGATATTTTCTAAATTTACAAGGGGATAGCGAGCAAAATTATAACACTTGGCTATTTTTAGCTTAACACACACACTCGCAACTGCTCTCATCAGCTCGCGACAGTTTGCTTAGCGATTACACACTTTTTAGGCACATAAAACACTAGTGATCCTTGTAACAAACTCGCTATCATCCAAAGTTGTAATACATTTTTGGTTTAATCTGAGTTGGTGATCGGTAGTTTCCATCACCCGAGGTTTTTTATGCCGGAGATCAACTCTTGATCAAGGGCTTTTTCCTCCTATAATCATTGTGTCACTTGTTCATTACATTTCTGAGTGATCCTTAGCATTGTTCATTGATTCAAGCATCACACCTCACAACAGAAAGTTTGGTTGCATTATCTTAGCCTGATTTTTGACCAAAACAGTTTGGTGCCCCACCGTGGGGCAATTGGTGCTTCGTTCCTTAGAAGATTCATATTTTTGTTGTCATTTCGGTTCGTTACAACCAACAGATGGCTTCCTCAACAAAGAACACATCAAGCTCTATGCCGCAATGAGTTCTTCACAGGGCGTTCATCCTTTGCCTCCACCACCCTTCTGGTTCCCAGAAGAATGCTGAAAGTGCTACGAAGAGACAAACCCCCATTTTCTCAAAACCACCAACTTCTTCTGTTTCTTCTAATCCTACTACTAATGATCTTACACTCTGATTTTGCAGATGAGGAATCATGCACAAGAGCATGACAAAACCAACGAAAGGATCCTCCGGGAGATCACTGAGATCAAGAAACAGAAGAAATCAGTGGAGGATCACTCTCCTCTGATGCCAAGGTCATTGAATTTGACACCTAATTGTAACTACCCCTACAATCGGTAGTTCCGGGCATCCAGTATCAAAGTGGTCCATCAGAAAGGCGTTATGGAACAGTAACTAATAGTCAAGCATTTTGGCTCTCACTCTCGAGGCTCAGGGATCCTATTTTCAAGCCATCGGATCCTCTTTTCAGCATCAGGGATCCTTCGTCAGGTCAGGAGGATATTGGGAATGCACACAGTTCAAGGATCCTCCCAGATCCAAGGACCTCCAGTCCAGGTCCTCCGAGGTCCAAGGATCCTCCCAGGTCCAAGGATCCTCCCCCAGGTCCCAAAGATCCTCCCCAGGTCCAAGGATCCTTTGTGGTTCCAGGATCCTCCCAGGTCCAAGGATCCTTATGGTTCCAGGATCCTCTCAGCCTCAAGGATCCAACATCTTTCAGGATCAAGATTCTTAAGAAGTATGCAGCCTCCAAGCTCGGATGTCATCAAGGAGACTTCATACCAATGCAGACCATTGCTTCCTCTGGTCCTTCAATCATACCAGAGTCCCGTCAATATGGATTCACATCTAGAATTCCAAACACGAATCCTCTGGGAGGTAACACTTTTAATAATTCAATATAACACTACCATGGCTCTATGCAGGATACAGGTAATCAATCAGGCTATGGCCAGGGAGTTACAGAAGCTCAAGGATATGATATCCAGCGTACCAGGAGTGTTAAGCCCATCCTGAAATTGCGGATGGTAGCCATAGGATAATCTCGCTTTGCACCACCTATTTGTGATGCTGAGATACCCAAAAAGGTTCCAGATACCAACTATGAAGCAATATGATGGTTCAACAGATCCAGAGGAACATGTAGCTCAATACAGGGAGAGGATGGAGATCAATCCAATTCCTGAGAGGTTAAAGGAAGCATGCCTATGCAAGGGTTTTGGATCCACACTTACAGGATCTGCTCTTAAAGGGCTGCTAAGTCTTCCCCCTTACTCTATTACTTCATGTTGCCAATCTAGTTAATTTGTTTAATAGTCAATTCTCTTGTGATAGAAAGTTTGAACGATTAACTAGTGACCTATAGGATAACACAAGGTCAAAATGAATCACTTAGAGATTACATCACTAAGTTTAGTAAATAATCCTTAGATATTCCTAACCTGGATATTGCTACGGCTGTAGAAGCCTTTAAAATGGGTTTGCTTAGGGATTCATTGTTCTATGATGGTCTTGTTATGACCCCATGCATGAATCTTGATGAAGTAAGAACCAGGGCCCTTAGGTTCATCCGCCAAGAGGATGACAAAAGGATCCAGGAGAGATTGACAGGATCCTCAAAACAGGAGAAGCAAGGATCCTACTTTATGAATAACAAGTTCAAGTCCTACAACAAGTCTGACAACCAGAATGTGCATGCAGCAGAGCAAGAAGAGGATAATGAGGATTATCCCTCCCATTTCTGAATACTGTTTCTCTGTGATAACAATGAACTATTCTTGCAATGCAGAATTTAGGTGAGAAAGCTAGGTGGCCGAGAAAAAGTGATAAACCAGCTGCTACAAAGGATAAGTCCAAGTGGTGTGCATATCATGAGGATTTCGGGCATCTCACTGAAGAGTGTATTGCACTTAGAAAGGAAATTGGTTACTTGTTAAGCAAGGGGCATTTGAAAGAGCTTTTGGGATGAAAGAAGTCAACGATCCAGGATCCTGAAAGTATCCCGGAAAAGGCTCCTGCTCCTCCAGCAGATGCACAAGTTATAAACTTTAAATCCGGTGGATCAGACATTTGTGGTACTTCCTTTTCAGCAGCCAAAAGACATGCCAAGGAAACCAAGATGGATAATGTCACACCCCGACCACGTAAAACAACAAAATGTGGCGGAAACATCGAGGCGTGTTGCAACAGAATCATTGTTTCATAACCATGGCATAAATAAATTTTGTTTTATTGAATAAATGAACTCATTTTTTTAATACAATCATATAAATACAACTATGATCTTCCAAGTTTTAAAGTTGATAAGGCACGAGTCCATCCTAAATGTAGTATGTATCAACAATCATTGCAAAGCAGTACCTGAAACATGTGTAAAAATAGGTACGTCAGCATAAAAATGCCTGTGAGATACATAGGTTTTGTGAATATAGGATTCATGACTTATGTTTAAGAAAATGTTTAGTCATGAACCCCGTACTTTGCTTTGTCTTGTAAATCGTTTGAAATAAAACAATAAGTTCAAATGATATGTATAAATAAGAGAATAATGTATGGTTAAATGAATAACCATTGTAAAATGAGTTTGTATAAGTTAAGTTGCTTGTAAAACAATGTATTGTGAAAAGTATGTTATTTGTATAAAATGTTATATGTATCAAATTGAAATGATTCAAATAACGATACAATATGTAATACCATACAAACACTTATATATAGGAAGTACCAGCGGCGTATCCACCATGCTTGTATCATATTACACACGCCTCGTTACTTAATCACTTACTCAAACCAAACCAACAATGTAAGATGTATATGTTTAAACCAATTGCCAAACGTATTGAATAATGTGTAAAAATGTTTATGTCAAGATGAAATCATGAAATGTATAACCAATGTCAATAATGTTTATGTGTCCAATGTAAATCATGTAATGTGTAACCAATGTGATTTGTATAAATAAATGTAAGATTAAACAATTATCCTTATAGTAGCATATTAAAAGTATACTTTGGATTTGTAAGTAACATATTAAACTATGTTTTGGTTTCATAAATAACATATCAAAATATGCTTTAGATGTGATAAATAACATATTAAACTATGTTTTTGGTTTTGTAAATATATGTTGGTTTTGTACAATACCACACATGAGAGTATATCAAACTATACTTTAATAGTGTGATTTGAGAATTCATTCAGACCTAGTGCATCAAAATACACCTTTGAGACTATAGGAATACCACAAAGGAAATCCCTATTTGGATGGAGCAACAAATTGGTTTCAGACATTCCATGACAACAGGAATGGGGTGTTAAATCCTATAGCGCTATATCATACTAACAATCGGTCTGGTGAACATAAAATAAGTACAATTCAACAATTTATTTTATGTTCTTTGAGAAATCAATGTTTAAATCATAGATAGTTATGTAATTTGTCAAATGATAAATAATAACATGTATAATCAATTATACTTTTGGAAAACATGAAAGTAACAGATAGGTACACATGCTTCACCCCAAAACAGTTTGGAAAACAGTAAAATAGGGGAACTATGTACTCACATTGAGAGTGCTTAGGAGTCCTTGTGTAACAACCAAACAATGCTAGAGATCACGGATATCAAACGACACCTAATATAGGTAGCTATGTTAATAAACCGGACCTAAATCGGAGGATTTAGATAGAATGAGGGTTCGTAAACCAAACGAGTATAGAGACTCGTGTCATATGGTTTAACAAAGCCTACATACTAAATGAAACCTAACCTAAGTGCTTTCGACCCATCGCGACCCATTAAGGTAGCTTATGCTACTTTAACGCGTCGTGCGCGTGAAACGCGTTCGGACCGTCTAACTAGTCCTATGACAAGTGTTATATGCCTAAACATGTTACATAATCAGTTATGTGACAAAAGTTTAGGTTACATATGCTTAATTACCAATTATACATGAAAAGGGTATTCTGGTAATTTACCTAAGGCATATAAACTACCTATCATACAACTACTCAAACGATGTGACCATAGGGTATAACCTCGGAAGGTTATTCCCTACCTACTATGGTCACCTAATGTGTTTGGTCGGATCCTAATGATCGACCAAATGGGTCGGGTTTGAGGTATAAGCGATTCATTAGATCGCTTACCCTACGACCCTAGACAACGTGGTAATCAGTGGGCATAGTCCCAAGGGACTATGACCAACGTGATTACACTCACGTTGCGAAGTTCAAAAGAACTTCGCATTGACCATTACTGGTCAACGCTGAAAGTCAAACAAAGTTTGACTTTCGGACTCGAAAAGCAATAAAATAAGGAAAAGAACGAAAGAATACTTACGAAGGGTCCCCGAATGCTAACTTCGATTCAAAAATCTCAGGTATGAAACAATAGTTTCAACTTAGAGTTTCTCAAATCAAATTTCTTGTAATTTTGAAGCATGGGGGGTGGGGTATTTATAGGATTTCCCGAACCGTTAGGATCGTTTCTTGGAAAAAGTGCTTCAATCTTGGCCATACACTAGCACCCATGGTATTGTAATACCATGTGCCCAAAATACCAGCCCATAGATTCCCAAAACCATGTGCAACAAGTGGGAAGGACTAGATTCGATGTATAAGCAAACATCTTTCAGAAATGACAGTTTTGGTCCCTGTTATGTGTTTATGCCATTTCCGACACTTCTAAGGCCCGTAAAGCCAACTTTAAGGCCCTAAAATGATGTCTAAACATTGTGGACATGAAACATACTCAAAAATATGCCGGGTGTTGGTTCGTTTGGTCGTACGAACGCGATGTTCGCTTAATTACGACGGAATGCGCATAAGCGCGAAAAACGATCCAAATGACGCAACGAATGGATTTTTGGTAATCCAAACACTAAAGCATAATATAGTAATGCTTACATAAATTTTTGGATGTCCGGATGTATTCAGAACGTAAGTTATGCGCGAAAATGCAAACTTGTGCACTTTTTGACGCTTTTAGTCCCTGAATGACACAAAAGTTTATTTTAGCATACCGAACACCTCAAAGCCTATTTATAAGCTATGTGAAGGGTATTTATGGTATGTTTAACTTATGCTCATGCTCCGGAATGTCTGTTACAGTTCAAATTGGCATACTTTCGCAGTTTGTCAAGTTTAGTCCCTGTAAGCGAATTAACTTGTTTTTGCCATACCAAAGCCTTTAAAACTTATTTCTAAGTTATGTAAAGGTTATTTAAGGTATGTTAAGCCTACTTCACTATTCCGAAGTGTTCGTTGGATTAAACTGGTTATATTTACGCATCTGAGCGCGTATAACCCTCCAGAAAACGATTTAAAGCTTAAAATCGAACAAGAGTTGTTATGTGTAAAAGATACACATAATTTTACAAATCCCAAATATGAAATACAATATTTCATTGGTTTGGCATTTGTTTGACGGTTGAAGTGACACAGGTGTTACAGTCTCCCCTACTTTAGGAAATTTCGTCCCGAAATTTAATTCTAGAGGAAACTTGTGAAGACAGCTGTGACGGTTTCGCCTTCTAATAGATCCATTGAACCCTTAAGTAAAACTCTGGGCCATGTTAGGATTCTTAGCGAATTTGTTAACCCTCAATGTGAATTCCTTGTAGCAGTAAAACATGGAATTTTTGAACTATGGATAGAAAAACGTTTCTTATGAAGACTTATCATAGGAAACTTGTGTGTGCTTGAAATCAGAATTGGGGAGTGTGAGAATAAATGACATTGGTTAAGGTCCAAGACTTCCCCCGTATCATTTTTCTTGTCACTATGGGTCTTAACACATGACAAAATTCTCTGTGGTTTCTGTGCACTGAATTCCATAATTATGTAGGCCTCCATAATTACTTAATTCCTTGCACAGTCCGCACAGTTCGTTTCAGAATGCGTAGAGGAAAAATCAATTGAATGAACATGAAATGACTCGACTAGACCACCAAAGGGTCCTTTTAATTTGATCAACGAACGATCTTTTTAACTAGATCAACACATGATCTTATTAACTAAACCGTCGTACGATCTCCTTAAATAGACCACTTAAGGGATCTAATTATAGAATAGTACTTTAAAATCCAAGGGACTTGACTACAACGTAGAAGTCCATTAAGGATTTAAGATAGTAACTTTGGATATCCTATTATGAATCTCTCGTATGAGATATGAAAGATTTTACGAGGATTTGGATGGATCACATACAACCACAAACATGTAAGAAAACACATAAGCACAAAATTAGTTAACTTGATTCTTTAATTTGTTGTCTTTGAGCATGGATAATTAAAGCACACTAGAAATCCAATCCATGAATTTCATTCGGTACTTTAATCATTTTCAAGGATCTATCTATAAAGATAGAAGGATTCTCAATAAAAGTTTGGCTTTGTTTCTTAAAAGAAACGAGTGTCTAAGATTCTTAGGGAGATCACAAGTGATCATAAAATGACAGAACCATACGAGTAGTTTATCTTTGGGTTGACATCATAAGGTTGTATCCAACGTTCACACAATCGTATCAGTTTTGCAAAAATAAAAACGACGAATTTTTATTTATATAACAACTGACTTGTCTTTAAACATCATAAGATAACAACCAAGGAAATAACAAAACACTAGTTGTTCACTGCCGCATCATTGTTCATGTTTGCCTCATTGATGTTAAATGCTCGTCCTCGCGCCGGAGGTGCGTTAACAAGCCTTGGGCAATTGTTCCTGTAGTGGGTAAGGTCACCACAATTATAACATGACCCCGGAGGGAACCGTGCTTGAACAGCAGCAGGGTTTGCAGCAGCTTGATTTGCATAGCGACAAACATTGATCAAATGTCCCAACCGCCCACAGTGGGTACATTTGTGACACTGCTCTTGCTCTAGATGATGACGGTTGCACTTGTTGCACAAAGGTGCAGTACCAACATAGTTTTGCCTTTTGCGAGGTTGTGCTGATTGGTTTGGTGCAACCTGTTTGTCTTGAGCAGTTACAGCGCAGTTCTGAGAGGCTTTGCGCTTCTTCTTCTTGGACACCTCAGCATTTTCTTCCTTTGGTTCAACTTGAGCAGTCTTGTCAGATGGTCTTGGGTCGCCTTTTCGAAAAAGCTTTTTCTTTCTAATGTGAGATTCAGTTAGGGTGGCAGACAGTTCAATGGCTTGTCTGACAGTAGTAGGGTTACTGCCAGTAACAATATCCTGAACTAGGTCAGGAAGACCATCCGTATATTTCTCGATCGCCTTATCCACAGGAGTAACCATAGCAGGACACAACAGGCTCAATTCTTCATAACGGTCAGTATAGGCTCGATGTTCACCACTGTCTTGCTTCAAATCATCAAACTCCCTCTCCAAAGCTCGCAGTTCATGACGAGGGCAAAACTCCTTCATCATAAGAGCCCTAAGCTCAGCCCAAGTCTGTGCTAATGCAACCTCAGCGCCGCGGTCTCTCATAACCCCGTTCCACCATGTAAGAGCCCTCTTCTGAAACACACTTGAAGAAAACTCGACCTTATGATTTTCAGGACACAGAACATGACGGAAGGTATTCTCAATGCTCTCGAACCACTGAAGAAGCCCAGTTGCTCCCTCAGAACCACTAAACTTGAGCGGTTTTGCCGAGTTGAAACTCTTGAAATTGCATGGAGCATTGTTGTTGTTGATGGCTTGCATCATTTGAGCATAAAGATTTGGGAAGGCAACAGCCATTTGCTGCGCGATGATTTCCGCCAGTTCGGCATTTTCCATATGATTGTCGCGTCGAGGAGGCATTCTAAAAGAGGAAACATGAAAGGAAACGAGTGAGAGATTTAGACGAAAAGAATGAGATGAAACAAATCTGATGAAAGCAAGGATAGTGGTCATTTGTTTGTTACTACAAAGCAACGAACGACCCTGATGACTAATCAAAGTAAATGGATCAAAAATAATGTATCGCGAAGACATGCTCGCCTATAAGTGAACACTCATCCCAAGAATTCCCAGGTAAGCACAACTGGTCTCGCGTCTGATGAGATGTATACGAAGTGCTTGCCTAGACAGAAAACCCAGAATACAGGCATTCACCCTTCCAGTTTGCACGTGTTCACATTATTTAAAACCCAAAACCTTGATGAGATTTTGAAAACTCAAAGGGGTTCAAAACCATATAACAGAGGGTTCAAAACCTAGTAATCAATCATCCTAGAACAGATGATTAGTTTTCAAAGCGGTTTTGAAATTTATGTTCTTGTTGTGGTCGTCGCCTAAGGATAGGTGACGGTATTGTTTTATGACTAAACGCAAGTAAACTCGCGTTAGGGTCCTAGAAAGTTATAGACTAGGTCAAAGCATTACTAATAACCTAATTCCCTATAACCATTGGCTCTGATACCAACTTTTCTGTCACACCCCGACCACGTAAAACAACAAAACGTGGCGGAAACATCGAGGCATGTTGCAACAGAATCATTGTTTCATAACCATGGCATAAATAAATTTTGTTTTATTGAATAAATGAACTCATTTTTTTAATACAATCATATAAATACAACTATGATCTTCCAAGTTTTAAAGTTGCTAAGGCACGAGTCCATCCTAAATGTAGTATGTATCAACAATCATTGCAAAGCAGTACCTGAAACATGTGTAAAAATAGGTACGTCAGCATAAAAATGCCTGTGAGATACATAGGTTTTGTGAATATAGGATTCATGACTTATGTTTAAGAAAATGTTTAGTCATGAACCCCGTACTTTGCTTTGTCTTGTAAATCGTTTGAAATAAAACAATAAGTTCAAATGATATGTATAAATAAGAGAATAATGTATGGTTAAATGAATAACCATTGTAAAATGAGTTTGTATAAGTTAAGTTGCTTGTAAAACAATGTATTGTGAAAAGTATGTTATTTGTATAAAATGTTATATGTATCAAATTGAAATGATTCAAATAACGATACAATATGTAATACCATACAAACACTTATATATAGGAAGTACCAGCGGCGTATCCACCATGCTTGTATCATATTACACACGCCTCGTTACTTAATCACTTACTCAAACCAAACCAACAATGTAAGATGTATATGTTTAAACCAATTGCCAAACGTGTTGAATAATGTGTAAAAATGTTTATGTCAAGATGAAATCATGAAATGTATAACCAATGTCAATAATGTTTATGTGTCCAATGTAAATCATGTAATGTGTAACCAATGTGATTTGTATAAATAAATGTAAGATTAAACAATTATCCTTATAGTAGCATATTAAAAGTATACTTTGGATTTGTAAGTAACATATTAAACTATGTTTTGGTTTCATAAATAACATATCAAAATATGCTTTAGATGTGATAAATAACATATTAAACTATGTTTTTGGTTTTGTAAATATATGTTGGTTTTGTACAATACCACACATGAGAGTATATCAAACTATACTTTAATAGTGTGATTTGAGAATTCATTCAGACCTAGTGCATCAAAATACACCTTTGAGACTATAGGAATACCACAAAGGAAATCCCTATTTGGATGGAGCAACAAATTGGTTTCAGACATTCCATGACAACAGGAATGGGGTGTTAAATCCTATAGCGCTATATCATACTAACAATCGGTCTGGTGAACATTAAATAAGTACAATTCAACAATTTATTTTATGTTCTTTGAGAAATCAATGTTTAAATCATAGATAGTTATGTAATTTGTCAAATGATAAATAATAACATGTATAATCAATTATACTTTTGGAAAACATGAAAGTAACAGATAGGTACACATGCTTCACCCCAAAACAGTTTGGAAAATAGTAAAATAGGGGAACTATGTACTCACATTGAGAGTGCTTAGGAGTCCTTGTGTAACAACCAAACAATACTAGAGATCACGGATATCAAACGACACCTAATATAGGTAGCTATGTTAATAAACCGGACCTAAATCGGAGGATTTAGATAGAATGAGGGTTCGTAAACCAAACGAGTATAGAGACTCGTGTCATATGGTTTAACAAAGCCTACATACTAAATGAAACCTAACCTAAGTGCTTTCGACCCATCGCGACCCATTAAGGTAGCTTATGCTACTTTAACGCGTCGTGCGCGTGAAACGCGTTCGGACCGTCTAACTAGTCCTATGACAAGTGTTATATGCCTAAACATGTTACATAATCAGTTATGTGACAAAAGTTTAGGTTACATATGCTTAATTACCAATTATACATGAAAAGGGTATTCTGGTAATTTACCTAAGGCATATAAACTACCTATCATACAACTACTCAAACGATGTGACCATAGGGTATAACCTCGGAAGGTTATTCCCTACCTACTATGGTCACCTAATGTGTTTGGTCGGATCCTAATGATCGACCAAATGGGTCGGGTTTGAGGTATAAGCGATTCATTAGATCGCTTACCCTACGACCCTAGACAACGTGGTAATCAGTGGGCATAGTCCCAAGGGACTATGACCAACGTGATTACACTCACGTTGCGAAGTTCAAAAGAACTTCGCATTGACCATTACTGGTCAACGCTGAAAGTCAAACAAAGTTTGACTTTCGGACTCGAAAAGCAATAAAATAAGGAAAAGAACGAAAGAATACTTACGAAGGGTCCCCGAATGCTAACTTCGATTCAAAAATCTCAGGTATGAAACAATAGTTTCAACTTAGAGTTTCTCAAATCAAATTTCTTGTAATTTTGAAGCATGGGGGGTGGGGTATTTATAGGATTTCCCGAACCGTTAGGATCGTTTCTTGGAAAAAGTGCTTCAATCTTGGCCATACACTAGCACCCATGGTATTGTAATACCATGTGCCCAAAATACCAGCCCATAGATTCCCAAAACCATGTGCAAAAAGTGGGAAGGACTAGATTCGATGTATAAGCAAACATCTTTCAGAAATGACAGTTTTGGTCCCTGTTATGTGTTTATGCCATTTCCGACACTTCTAAGGCCCGTAAAGCCAAATTTAAGGCCCTAAAATGATGTCTAAACATTGTGGACATGAAACATACTCAAAAATATGCCGGGTGTTGGTTCGTTTGGTCGTACGAACGCGATGTTCGCTTAATTACGACGGAATGCGCATAAGCGCGAAAAACGATCCAAATGACGCAACGAATGGATTTTTGGTAATCCAAACACTAAAGCATAATATAGTAATGCTTACATAAATTTTTGGATGTCCGGATGTATTCAGAACGTAAGTTATGCGCGAAAATGCAAACTTGTGCACTTTTTGACGCTTTTAGTCCCTGAATGACACAAAAGTTTATTTTAGCATACCGAACACCTCAAAGCCTATTTATAAGCTATGTGAAGGGTATTTATGGTATGTTTAACTTATGCTCATGCTCCGGAATGTCTGTTACAGTTCAAATTGGCATACTTTCGCAGTTTGTCAAGTTTAGTCCCTGTAAGCGAATTAACTTGTTTTTGCCATACCAAAGCCTTTAAAACTTATTTCTAAGTTATGTAAAGGTTATTTAAGGTATGTTAAGCCTACTTCACTATTCCGGAGTGTTCGTTGGATTAAACTGGTTATATTTACGCATCTGAGCGCGTATAACCCTCCAGAAAACGATTTAAAGCTTAAAATCGAACAAGAGTTGTTATGTGTAAAAGATACACATAATTTTACAAATCCCAAATATGAAATACAATATTTCATTGGTTTGGAATTTGTTTGACGGTTGAAGTGACACAGGTGTTACAGATAATGGAGACAGACCCATCCAGACGTCCACTATCACCGAGGATAATATCATAACTTTTGATGAGGATGATCATCTTGATGTTCAGGATCCTCATCATGATGGTCTTGTTATTACCCTGTTTATTTCTAATCATTTTGTTCGCAGGATCCTTATAGATGGAGGAAGCTCTGTGAACATCATTCAACTTGATGTCCTCAAGAAAATGAATATCCAGGAGTCTGATATTGTCCCAAGATCCTCAGTACTTGTGGGATTTAGTGGGGAAACCAAGAACACATTGGGGGACATCAAACTCCCTATCTATATTGAAGGACTCCATTCTTATCAGAAGTTTTGTGTTATAGATTGCTTATCTTGTTGTAATGTTATCCTTGGCATGCCATGGATACATAACATGAAGGCAGTCCCATCTACTTATCATCAGTGCGTGAAGCTTCCTAGTCCATGGGGAGTGGTGAAAATTAAGAGGGATCAACAAGAAGCTAAGAATTGCTATACCTTATCAATGAAGCCAGCCTCAAGACCAAGGGAGCAATAGCAATTAAAGTATCCTTCAAGAGATGTCTTGGAGGCAAGAGAGCAGGATGTAAAGGAAATCCTCATGGATCCTCATGATCCTGAATCCAAGATCTTCATAGGATCTGGGATCCTTAGCGACATTGAACAGGATCTAGTATCCTTCCTTAAAAGAAGGAAAACTACCTTTTTCCTGGAAGCATGAGGATATGACAGGTATATCTAAGGATATAATTACTCATAAGCTTGGCATTGACAGGTCATTCAAGCCTATACATCAGAAGAGGAGGAAGTTTGCACCTGAAAGTAATGCTATTATCTAGGAAGAGGTAGATAAACTACTTCGGGCAGGTATGATAAGAGAGGTTAAGTATCTAAGGTGGTTAGCCAATGTGGTTGTTGTTCAAAAGAAAAATGGAAAGTGGAGGGTATGTGTCGATTTTACTGATTTAAACAAGGCATGTCCCAAGGATCCTTTCCCATTACCCCATATTGACTCCATGGTGGATGCTACCGCGAGTCATGAGTTGTTGACTTTTATGGATGCTTCATCTGGATTTCAAAAAATTCAGATGAAACCATCTGATCAAGAAGATACAGCCTTTATGACCCCAACTGGTATATATTGTTATATTGCTATGCCATTTGGACTAAGGAATGCATGTGCTACTTATCAAAGGCTAGTCAATATGAAGTTCAAGGAACAAATTGGACACACTATGGAAGTCTATATAGATGACATGGTAGTTAAGTCCAAGAAAGCTGAGGATCACCTTAAAGACTTGGAGAAAGCATTCAATATCCTTGATAAATTTAATATGAAACTAAATCCTTCAAAGTGTCATTTTGGTGTTAAAGCAGGTAAATTCTTAGGCTATATGGTGACAAAGAGGGGCATTGAAGCAAATCCAGAGCAAATTAAGGCTATTGTGAATATCAAATCTCCTGCCAATGCCAAGGATGTGCAAAGATTGACAGGCAGGATCGCAGCCTTGAACAAGTTCATATCCAAATCCTCAGAAAAGTGCAAGGAATTCTATGACATCCTGAGGAAGAACAAGAAGCATGAAAGTGCCCTCAAAGCTCTTAAGGATTACCTATCCTCAGCCCCCTCCCTGATGAAACCAGAAAAAGGGGATATATTATCCTTATACCTAGCAGTATCCTCAAAAGCAGTAAGTGCGGTCCTTGTTAAGGATCACCAAGGTACACAACATCCTGTTTATTATGTAAGTAAGAGTTTACTTGATGCTGAATCCAGGTATTCACACTTAGAGAAACTTATCCTTGCATTAATTATGGCATCTACTAAATTAAGACATTATTTTGAGACTCATGCCATTATTGTTAAGACTAATTTTCCAATTAAGAATGTTCTCAGGAAACCTGAAATGTCAGGAAGGATGGCTAAGTGGGCAGTGAAGCTTAGAGCATATGATATAAGATATGAGCCTAGAACTGCCATTAAATCTCAAGCCTTAGCTGACTTTGTGCCAGATTTCAGTAGTGACTTGCAAAAGGAAGCTGAGTTAGAAGTCCAATAGCTTAAAGAAACTAAGGATCCTTGGATACTCTTCACTGATGGAGCCTCTAATGTAAAAGGAACAGGACTTGGAATACTGCTAAAATCGCCACAGGGGGACATAATACCCCACTCCATAGCTTGTGAATTTCAAACTACCAACAATGAGGCTGAGTATGAAGCCTTGATAGCTGGTTTGCAAATTGCCAAGCATATGAGGATCAGGTATCTTGAGGTACATGTGGATTCATTATTGATCACTAATCACTTTAATGGATCCTATGCTGCTAAAGGTGAAAAGCTAATCAAATATTCAGAGATAGTCAAAGAATTGGCACTCTCTTTTGTTTCCTTTAGTTTGACACAGGTACCAAGGGAAGAGAATGCAGAGGCTGATGCATTAGCCAATCTAGGATCATCCTTGAAGATCCCGTAGGATATCAAGATCCCTATTATCCATATCCTGACCCCTGCTATCGAGGATCATGTAGCTATGGAGATAGGAGAGGATCCTGCAATCATCCCTAGTGATGATACTCAATCTCATTCAGGATCATGGATCCTTCCAATCATGAGATACATACAAAATGGAGAAATTCCTACAGGAGAAAACCCCAGGGCTTTCAAAATCAAGGTATCTCAATTTACAATATTGAATAACATGTTGTATAAACGATCTCTTGCAGGTCCCTATCTAAGATGCATTGAGGATCCTGAAATTCAAGAAGTGATAAAGGATTTCCATGAAGGAGATTGTGCAAACCACACTGGGGGCAGAGCATTGTTCTCAAGGATCCCGAGGACAGGATACTATTGGCCTACTATGAAGAAGGATGCTGTGGAATATGCCAAGAAATGTGATCCTTGTCAGAGACACAGTAATATCCTTCACCAACCAGTAGAACTTTTCATCCTATATCCTCTTCCTGGCCATTTATGAGATGGGGAATGGATATAGTTGGTAAGCTTCCTAAGGCACCTGGTGGAAAAGTATTCATGCTTGCTATGACTGATTACTTCTCCAAGTGGATAGAGGCTGAAGCCTTTTCTCAAGTCAGAGAAAAGGAAGTGATATCCTTTATTAAGAGAAACATTATTACTAGATTTGGTATCCCACCTGAAATTGTTTGTGATAATGGATCCCAATTTATTGGGAGTAGAACTACTAACTTTTGTGACAGCTGGGGGATTAAGATGATAACATCAACACCAGTCCACCCACAAGCTAATGGTCAGGCAGAATCATCCAAGAAGATCATCATCAACAATTTGAAGAAAAAGCTTGGATACAAGGAAGGAAAGTGGGCAGAAGAACTACCTTATGTACTATGGGCTGATAGGACAACTCCCAAGAATGCTACTGGCCAAACTTCATTTTCTTTGGTATTTAGGGCAGAATCAGTGATCCCTACAGAGATGGTGGTTCCTACTGCAAGAACAAGCATTCGTGATCCTGAAGAAAATGCTGAAAACTTGGTTCAAGATCTGGATACTATAGAAGAACTCAGGGATTTGGCAAGGATAAGGATGGCCAGTTATCAACAAAGGATGGCTGGAGCTTACAACAAAAATGTTAGGATCAGGAAATTCCAAGTTGGTGATATGGTGTTAAGGAAAGCATTTCAGAATACCACCAATCCTGCTAATGGAAAGTTGGCACCAAAGTGGGAAGGCCCTTACTTGATTGAAGCTGAGGAAGGAAAGGGGGCATATCGATTGCTAACAATGGAAGGTGATTTGCTACCAAGAGCTTGGAATGCTGTCCACTTGAAAAAATACTTCATGTGATAAGGATCCATGATCCTTACCTGACAAGTATCCTTGATGGATCCTTACAGGACAGATGATCCCCATTTTGGTAATATTCTAATCTCAAACTATTTTATTCTTTAACTATCTTATATAAGGATAAGGATCCTGTATCCTTTATCCTTTATCCTCCTTTCACTTGATTCTGAGTTTAGAAGGTTCAGGTATCCTTAACAAAGGATTGAGTATCCACAGAAGTATCCAGTTATTTGGGCTTGACCCCAGTTATTTGGGCTTGACCCCAGTTTGGGCCTGTCCCCAGTTTCACCAGTAGCGCACGATGATCCTGGTACAGTTCATGGCAATGGGACCAGTACTCGCTTTAGGGGCTGACAATTTCATTGTACTAGCTGTATTCAGGATCCTACGTATAATGGTAGACGTACCATACATCCGTTCCTAAGGTTTCTAACGTTTTCACGTTAGCTAAGGTTTTGGCATTTTCATGTCACTAAGTTTGGATAGTCGCCAGTGAGGGCCATACTCCAGTTTACACACAATCCTTTGGGCTTGTCCCCAGTTATCCTTTGGGCTTGTCCATAGATACCCTTTGGGCTTGTCCCCAGTATATTGGGCTTGTCCCTAGAATTGTTGGGCTTGTCCCCGGTAACTAACTTTTATCTTATATTAGCTTAGTCCTAAGTTGTATCCTATTTCAGGTTTTCGAAGCTAAATGACCAACGATCCTTGATCCTTACCTTCTATTAAGGTTTGTCTTTTGGTTATCCTAATTATAAGTGTTAAAGGTTAGGATCCTAACTTGGATTCTCAGGTATGACCCTTAATTACTTTGATTCTATTTATTATTTATATAAGTGACCCTTATCCTTTGACAACTGAACTTATGATCCTTAAATTACACCACTTTTCAGAACTTGTCGACTATAGGATATGTGATCCTTGATCATATCCTAAACTTTTTGAGGATATTTATTAAATTTTTTCTCTTTACTTAATAAATCCAGGCAAAATATATATCACAACAATTGAAAAGTAAAATATTCACAAGGATAACAACACGGGAAATAGTCAAAAAGTTAAGATTTTATTTATTCTCAAAACGTTAAACCCTTCATGGTTGTCAAAATTGCCAACCCACGTTTCTACCAGCAAAACGTGGCCCGTCCACATGGGTTGGCAAAGGGTGTCCATTGTTTACGGGTCTTGAGAGTGCAGGAAATAAAGATGGAAGGATAACGAGTGGCTTCAACCCCCAAACAGAGGATCCATCCACCACCCATTATCCTGCCTATTGTCTAAGGATCCATGATCCTTCACCCTAGAAACTATTGTCTAAGTTATTACAGACTAGCATTGTTTCAAAACATCATCAAACCAAAAACCACTATCAAATTATAAAAAATGGGCTCCGGCCACGTCTAGAAATATCCATCATCGCCCATTCTTGCAGCCTACACCTTTGCTGCATCACCATCACCTTCACTAGCTCCTCCAGCTTCGGTATCACCAGCATGATCCTTAACCCCATTGCTGCCAGCCTCGATTTCCAGGATATCACCAGCCTCTTCTTCATCGTCCAGCTCAGCTAACCTTGCCTTCCAGCCCTCTATGTCCCAGTTGCTCTTGTCAAAGTCAGGATCCTGAGCTTCTTGGGCCATTTGCAACGTGGTTCTGTACATAGCAATGGCCGCGGAGATTTTGGCATCATTTGTGATTTCAGCCTTCTCTTGGTCAACAGTGATATGAGCCAGGACAAGTTCCCTCTTCACCAGATTGACATCGTTTTCGAGGGAGGCAATCTTCTTATCCTTGGTCAGCATGATCTTTTGGAGGTCCACACACTTTTGCTCAACCTTTTCAATACTGCCTACATAGTCCTCGATTTCAGCAAATTTCTGCAAAAAGACAATGTAAAGTTAAGGATCACATGACCCTCAAGTGGGCAGGATAATTAAGCTAAGTCAATGATCCTTACATCAGCAAAGTACTCAAGGAACTGGTGGCGGATTAGAGGCAAGCCTTCTAGATTGTTAGTCTCAGAGGCCTTCCTCTTCTTTCCCTTGGAGGTGATAGGCTTGGGGATTGCGGTACTTGGGCTAGCAGCAGCCTTTTTCTTCCCAGACCTGGGACCAACAGTGGTGAGATCGGTGACACTGAAACGGGTAGCAGACTTCGATGATTTTCCAGCACCTACACATCCAAAACAGATAAGTATCCTTATTTCATTTTTATTTAAACATTTAGTTATGCACAAAATGGGATACTTACTTGACATCGTAACAGAACCTGAGGATACCTCTTGAGAATCCTGGGTATTTGCTTGAAATGATCTTATTGCAGGATCAAGCCTCCGGAAAGCAGCAAGCCTTTCCTTCGTTGCAGGTGTTGTAATAAGGTGTGAAACAGTAATAGCTGCAAAATAGAAACAAAAGGATGTTAATGATCCTCAACAGAAACAAGGTTATCCTGTGATACCTCTTAGGATCCTCTATCCTACCATGAGTGGTCCATTTTCTAGGTAGATCCTTTCCATCAGGGATAGAATCCCTTCTGACAAAGAAGAATCACCGTTTCTAGTTTGTGTCGTTCTTAGTGCCTTTGAAGATGGGGTGTTCTTCACCAGGTTTATGTTTGAATAGATATCGATGAGATCCATGGCTAACAAGGTCGTACATCTCTGCTAACTCCGACATTCCCAGATCAATACCTTCATGCACAATGATCCTTTCAAGGGTATACAAGACCCTCCATATCATTGGCATCGCTCGAATGTAGGAGATGCCGGTGAGAGAGAAGAAAGATTGGGTGAAATCAGGAAAAGGATACGAGTATCCTATTGTGAATGGGGTGACCGGAAAAGCCACCTAGGTTTCAGAAACATAGTCACTTAGGACGGTGGGGTCAAAAGTTTTAAAAATGGTGTTCGCCGGAAAACAATGGCGGATTCTGTCTATATGTGGATCAGTGAAGCAGCATCTTTCTTTCGTAGAGTCTTCAATGATCCCTTGGGTCTTTAAGGGACTGTCCTTTTTATGATCCTTGGTTGGTGAGGATCTCAGCATCATCTTGGTCATAACAATGGTGAAGAAGAAGAAACAGAATGAGAAGATGAAGAGAGAAAGGAAAAAGAAGTACCTGATCAAGTCTTCGAATGAGGATTTAATGGATTAAACGCATGAATTTAAATGCTTCCTAACCCTTATCTCTAACTTCAATTTATAATCATGAATTTGCAGGATAGTCACTTCAGTGATGTCAGGATGCAATGGCTAGTCAGGAATTAACGGCTATATATCCGTTGGTTTGTTGCGGATAAGAACGAGAAAATATAACTCGTTTATTTACAAATTACTCCTTATATTTTGGGGGCAATTATTAGGGGAGGATTTTTTAATGATCAGTGATCCTCAATTACTGTTGGGATTAGGGATCCTCAATTCTGTCTGAATTAGTGATCCTCAGATAGTATTGTAGGATCAGGATCCAGGATCATCATAAGGATCCTTATACTAACGATTGTCTGCTTTGAATATGATGTTGTTTTGCAGGAGTACTAGCTTGGACTTGGTCTTGGCGATATTCCTGGAGCATATTCCCTATTTATTCCGCACGTGCTTGACTAATATGGACGTTATTGAGTTCGTGGGAGACTTGCATGAAATGCGGATAGTTAGTTATTTTAGATATTTTCTAAATTTAAAAGGGGATAGCGAGCAAAATTATAACACTTGGCTATTTTTAGCTTAACACACACACTCGCAACTGCTCTCATCAGCTCTCGACAGTTTGCTTAGCGATTACACACTTTTTAGCACATAAAACACTAATGATCCTTGTAACAAGCTCGCTATCATCCAAAGTTGTAATACATTTTTGTTTAATCTGAGTTGGTGATCGGTAGTTTCCATCACCCGAGGTTTTTTATGCCGGAGATCAACTCTTGATCAAGGGCTTTTTCCTCGTATAAATCATTGTGTCACTTGTTCATTACATTTCTGAGTGATCCTTAGCATTGTTCATTGATTCAAGCATCACACCTCACAACAGAAAGTTTGGTTGCGTTATCTTAGCCTGATTTTTTACCAAAACAACTGCTAGATCAATTTGGTTGGCATTGTTCAAAAGTTTAAGGGAAGTGCTGATATGATAAAAAAAATAAACGTGCTTTACTAAAGAAATCTTTTGATATGTTTACAGCTAGTAAAGGTGAAACGACTAAGAAGACTATCGATAGATATTGTCATCTTGTCCAGGAAATGAAAAGATTGGAGATAACAAAAGAAGATGATGAATGGGTTGATAAGCTATCTGATGCGTTACCACAAGATAAATGGGGAACATATCTGTTGATCTTAAAACATTTGAGAAAATCTGAAAGTATGAATTTGTGTAAGTTTATTAAGAAGATTGAAGAACATGAATTAGATGTTCAGAAAACTGCTATCATGAATAATCCCAGTGCTCAACAAGATGAAAATTTATACTTTAGAGGAAGCAGAGTTGAGACTACTCCGAGTTTGAAGATTCAGACGGCGTTTAGTGCTGATGGTACTTCTGGAACAAATGTTAGCACTACAACTCAAGGTGGTGGATATTCTTCATCTTATTCAAGTTTTGATCCGAATTTCTCAACACCAAGTTCTCAATGACAGAGTGTAACAAATTTGCAATGCAATGTGACATTAAGCATACAAAATGGTCAAAATCTCTCTCCAGATATAGCTAAGCAACACATGGCATCACTTGTTACTATGTTAGAGTCTTATGAAAGCTTAGTTTCTGGAAGAATTGGAAATCCGATGCTTACTAAGGAGGATTATGACCAGATTGATCCTGAAGAACTTGAGTTGATGGATCTCAAGTGGTGTTTAGCCAGTGCTGTAAGAAGAGCAGAAAAATTCAAACAAATCACCGGTAGAGATGATCTTCGTGATGCTGCCACATCTCCGTTAGGGTTTGATAAATCAAAGGTTACTTGTTTTCGTTGCAGAGAAAAGGGGCATTTCAAACGAGAGTGTACAAACAGAGAAGCAACGGAAGACAAGATCCGTTTGGAAACAATGATTATCATCGAAAAGCGATTTATCATGAGATTGCTCAACAATCTTCATCATCCCGTGCTATTGAAGATGGAAAGAAGAAAGCATATCTAGTAAACCAAGATGATGAAAAATTGGCAGAGGGATTTAGCTGGGACAAATATGTTCCGGCTGATTCAGCATTTGTTGCTCAAATCTTGGAAGAAGAAGCAGTCAAATCTAAGCCAAAAAGAACGAATATTTTCAGATCATCAGAAAGTGATGAAGATACCGATGATGAGGAAGAGCATATTAATAATGCTAGAAAGAGTTTAGACTCATTCAGTTTTAATTTGTTTTTTGCAGATAAAATTGAGATGTTGAAAGAGAAAAGGGCTACTCGACTGAAGAGAGAATTGGAAGAATTGGAAGAATTGGAAGCAAGAAAGATTGCTGAAGAAAAGGCAAAACTGGAAGCCGAGAAAGAAAAAGTTGAAGAAAATTTGACAGAGAAGGTCGAAGATGAAGAGTGTGACATAAAAGTAGAATTTGATGAAGAACCGATGATTGAGAAGGTGGTGGGAAAAAATGTTGAAGTTGAGAAAATTGTTGAAGTTGAAAAAATCGTCGAAGTTGAAAAGATAGTCGAAGTTGAAAAGATTATAGAAGTTGAAAAGATTGTTGAGGTCACAAAAACCTTGTCTAAAATGTTTGGAACTATGCAAACATTGTGAAGAGAAAGACAAGAAGTATCGTGAACTAGACGAGTTGAAAGAAAAATTGTTGTTTGATGTGAAGTATGTAAAAGAATCATATGATGTGCTGAACAGAACGGTTGATAATTTGAACAAAACAAACCTAGAAATGGGAGCTGCTGAAACGATGATGAGTTCAACATTAATGACTAAACAGAAGGTCATCAATGAGTATATTGAAGATTGTGCAAAGCTGAAGCAAGAGTTGGAGACTGAAAGGATTGAGAATGAAAGAATCAGACTATTGTTGCAAAGTTACTCAAGTTCTGATTATTTGATTGATAGAGTTTATCCTACTGTTGCAGGTTTTGAAGCATTTCAAGAGATGAAGTCTGAAGAGAAGGATACTGGTAAGAAACAAAGTGTCAAGTATAACAAGTGTCCGCCTCCGATCTGGGAAAGTTATTCTCCTAGAAAGCCAAATGAGGAACAATTAAAAAAGGCAGTCAACATAAAGTTAAAGTCTGAAACTACTGATGAGTTACCAGACAACATTGACATCACATTCATAGCGTCTGACACTGATCATGAGTCTGAGTTATTAAAGAAAGTGGTCGATCAGGTGTTGGATATGGATGAAGAGTCAAAGTCGGAGTATAAATCTAAAAGTTCAAGTTTATCAGACAAGAGTCCGAGTTTACTGGTCAAACGGGTTTACAATAAAGAATTTCTGATGTCGAAAAATAATTTGAAGGACGAAACATTCAAAGTAGCATATACTTTGAATGATTCTGACAAATTATTTTCTGATGAAGAATTTCCAATAAGAGGTGTTAAAACTAAAATGATTAACAAGGTTTTCAAACTAACAGAAATTAATATTTCTGAAATAAAAGGTGTAAATCTTGCTAAAAAACCTAAACCTTACACCTTAAGAGTTCAACAAAGGTTAAACAAGAAAAAGGGTTACAGTTCTGGTTCAGGTTATCTAAAGAAACCAAACCATAACAGTAATTTCAAAAAGAAATGATTAGGTTTTATTCCACCTGAAAGTCATAAAAATGAGAAAACTTATAAACCAAAAACTAAATTTGTTTCAGGTACAAGTTCAGAGGAAGAGAAGGAGAAATTGTTTAGAAAACAGTCAAATCAAGAGTTTCTCACAGAAAAGAAAAAGAATGTTTTGAAGAAATCTGAACCAAGAGTTGACAGAAGAACATGTTTCAAATGTCAAGAGATTAGACACATTGCTTGGAATTGCCCAAAGCAAACCAGCACAAAACAGGGAGTTTCTTCTAACCCTAAAATGAAGGAAAAATGTGTTGATAAAAAAGGACAACCAATTGAAAATTTTAAAGAGTTAAAAAATTCGACTTTCGAAGTTGGTGAAAGGTCGAAACGTTTTTACAAAAGAAAAGTCGATTTGAACAAAGAAAAATGGGTTGTTAAAAATGAAACTAGTTCTGACAATGAATCTGACTTGTTAAAGTCAGAGGAGTCATTTGTTGTGTCAAGTGATAAGAATTCCGTTCCAGAAATGAACGATGAAAACTTTCCGCCATTGTCAAAAGAAAACTTGAAGTTAAAAGTTGGAAAGATTGAAATCTCAGATCAATTATTCCCTGGTAAAGAAGAATTTGATGCTAAAAAGGTTTTTAATGGAAATGTGAAATATATTTTTGGGAAGATGGTCGACGGAAAGGTAAAAGGAGCAAAAGAATTTTATGAATCAAAGAAGTGGAGTTACCCACCGAGTGAAAAGAACTCGGAAACACCCAAGACTGGTCAGGCTTGGGTGACAGCATTCTCTACTTAAAATCCTGACTTGCCGGAGTTCCCAAGTTGGTAATCGTGGAGCATGAATCGGCATCTTTCTCAAAATTGAAAAATGTCATATTTCGATTTACAAGTGGTATTGTGATAAGTACCTACAAGTGGTTAATCAAGGTCATTAAGTTGAACTTGATTTAACTTTCATACAAGTGGTTGAGAAAACAAAGTGATGAAACCCCACAAACTAATTTTCCGAAAAAAACCATTTGATTAAAACAAACTTAAGTGTTTTGAAATCATAATGGGAAAATAGTTTGTTGTCAGGGGGAGTTCTAATTGTTTAAGCTAAATGGATGGCGATTTGAAGCAATTCACATCAGTTTGTCACTTTACCTTGTACAGTTTACTGTTTTATTTTCAAATTTTCCCATAAAATCAAAAATTGAAATATATTTTGGATTTTAGGGGGAGTAAAAAATTTTAGAAAATTTGAAAAATACCAAAACATGATAAAATCTAAAAGGTCAAAAACATTGAAAATTCAAAATGAGTTTTGTTGTGAAAAAGAGGAAATGATAGTACATCAGTTAGACTGTCACAGTATGCTAAAGAAATGGAAAGTTAAAATGTGAAAAACGGTCTCACTAAAGATGTGACGATAGGCTCAGCTAGGCTAGTAGATTTGCGATAACGATACAAACTTAAATGTTAAAGCCTAGTTCTAGTGGGAAACGCGGTTGAAAGCATAGTACTTAGTTTTATCCTTCGTGACTGTGTACCTACTCAGTAATCGCTGAATGCTAAAAGAGCATAAAAACCGGTCAGTTTGTGAACTTTCACAACTTGCTGAAAAAATCACTGTGATTGTGCATTTCATTTTGCAAAGATTTAAACTTGTTTGATTTCTTTATTCTTGTTTAAGCATTGGACATCCTCTGCGTATACGTGAGTATCGAACTGGACGTTAGTGCCTAAAGGTTCTGCTTTATTTTTCTTGGTGTTTCGTTTAAATCTTGGATCACCTCTGCGTATATGTGAATATCGAACTGGTGATTAAGATCTAAACATATTCAACTTGTTTTTATTTCTTATTTTGTTTAATCATTGGACTTTCTCTGCGTATTGAAAGATCGACCTGATTGTTAATGTTTAAACATTCTGCTTTGTTTTCGCACATATCACAGTTGATGAAAGTTTAAAAGCATTATTTGAGTCAGTGTATTGCATGATGAGGGGATATGCTGAGATTGTGGGGTCCATAAGAATTTAGTGCAAAATTAATATATCTTAACGTATCGGTAAGCATTTCGAAAGTTTTAGATTGAGTTTAAGAGGACAACAATATCGTCAATCTATGTGAATCGTTTAGAACTTAAAGTGTTTAAAGCTCAACGGTGCTAGTGATTTGTCTCAAAAACTGATATGATCCTCTTAAACAAACTCACAAAAATATTGTCTGTACATAATTCTTTAATGTTTTTCTTTAAACAAAAATCCAAAAAGATTGTGTTTTAGCATAAAATTTTGAAAAATCAAAAAGATTTTGTTTCATCTTATTTTTGACAACTGATGTTGGAAAGCTGATTTTCAAAATTCCGAGTGCTAAACATGATGAACAAAAGGTTTGGGAAAGTTTGTTTGAAATGAAAATTGATTTTGAAAAGATTAAATGGTTCATTTAGTTGAAACCAAATTTTTGATATTATTCTTTCAAGTGGTCATCAAAGATTAAAAATGTAAAATCATGT
>JARYGA010040074.1:0-25640 GCA_030545235.1 Helianthus tuberosus
CTATTGTGCGCGATTTTCCTGAGGTATTTCCTGAGGAATTGCCTGGTCTTCCGCCTCACCGCCAAGTTGAATTTCAAATCGAGCTAGCTCCTGGAGCAGCGCCAGTAGCTCGAGCACCATATCGTCTAGCTCCATCAGAACTCGAAGAACTGTCTACACAACTACAAGAACTCTTGGAAAAGGGTTTTATACGTCCTAGCTCTTCGCCCTGGGGAGCTCCAGTACTATTCGTGAAGAAGAAAGATGGTACTTTCAGAATGTGTATTGACTATCGCGAGCTTAACAAGGTGACTGTGAAGAATCGTTATCCTCTTCCACGTATTGACGACTTATTCGACCAGCTGCAAGGGTCGAGCTATTACTCCAAGATTGACTTGAGATCGGGATACCATCAGCTGAGGGTCCGAGATGAGGACGTCTCCAAAACAGCATTCAGAACTCGTTACGGCCATTACGAGTTCCTGGTTATGCCATTCGGGCTGACGAATGCACCAGCGGTCTTCATGGATCTCATGAACCGAGTATGCAAACCTTACCTGGATAAGTTCGTTATTGTGTTCATTGACGATATCCTGATCTATTCTAAGAGTCAGGAGGAACACGAGCAGCATCTGCGACTTATGCTTGAACTTCTTCGAAAAGAGCAATTGTATGCCAAGTTTTCAAAATGTGACTTCTGGCTTCGCGAAGTCCACTTTCTAGGCCATGTGGTAAACAAGGATGGGATTCATGTTGATCCATCCAAGGTTGACTCAATCAAGAACTGGCCTGCACCCCGCACACCAAAAGAAATCCGCCAATTCTTGGGTTTGGCAGGATATTATAGAAGGTTTATCAAAGACTTCTCCAAGATTGCGCAACCTCTCACTTCACTGACTCAGAAGGGTGTCATCTATCGTTGGGGTGATGCACAAGAGTCCGCATTTCAACATCTAAAGGATAGACTTTGTAGCGCGCCTATCCTCTCATTGCCCGAAGGCACCGATGATTTCGTGGTTTATTGCGACGCTTCCATCCAAGGACTTGGTTGCGTATTGATGCAACGTGACAAGGTCATTACCTACGCATCACGCCAACTTAAAGTTCACGAAAGAAACTACACTACTCACGATCTGGAGCTGGGAGCAGTTGTATTCGCGCTTAAGATATGGAGACATTACCTGTACGGTACCAAGTGCACCATTTACACCGATCACAGGAGTCTCGAACATATCTTCAAGCAAAAGGAGTTAAACATGCGTCAACGCCGATGGGTTGAGCTCTTGAACGATTACGAATGCGCGATCAGGTACCATCCGGGCAAAGCCAATGTGGTGGCAGACGCCCTCAGTCGAAAGGATACCATACCTAAGCGTGTACGTGCTTTACAGCTTACCATCCAATCCAACCTTCCCGCTCAAATTCGAGATGCCTAGGTCGAAGCATTGAAAGCAGAAAACATCAGGGCTGAATCCTTACGAGGATCGAGGCAGCGGCTAGAACAAAAGGAAGACGGCGCTTACTATGTAACAGGGCACATCTGGGTCCCACTGTATGGAAACCTACGCGAGCTTGTGATGGATGAAGCACATAAGTCTCGTTATTCAGTACATCCTGGTTCGGATAAGATGTACCACGACTTAAAGACCACATACTGGTGGCCTGGCATGAGAGCCCACATAGCAACCTACGTCAGCAAGTGCTTGACTTGTGCGAGAGTCAAGTCTGAATATCAGAAACCATCAGGCCTACTTCAACAACCGGAGATCCCGAAATGGAAATGGGAGCAAATTTCCATGGATTTCGTGACCGGCCTGCCCAGATCTCAACGCGGAAACGATACCATTTGGGTGATCGTAGATCGACTAACCAAGTCTGCACATTTTCTGGCTATCAAAGAAACGGATAAGTTTTCTACTCTTGCAGACATTTACCTAAAGGAAGTGGTATCAAGGCACGGAGTGCCAACCTCTATTATATCTGATCGTGACGCACGTTTTACTTCTAAACTGTGGCAAGCAATGCACAAGTCCTTTGGCTCACGTTTAGATATGAGCACCGCTTATCACCCGCAGACGGATGGGCAATCTGAACGCACCATCCAAACCCTTGAAGACATGCTTAGGGCATGTGTAATTGATTTTGGTAATGGCTGGGAAAGGCACCTCCCGCTGGTGGAGTTTTCGTACAACAACAGCTACCACACCAGCATCCAAGCCGCTCCGTTTGAGGCATTATACGGACGCAAATGCCGATCACCTCTCTGTTGGGCAGAAGTTGGTAACAGCCAAATCACTGGCCCAGAACTTGTGGTAGATACCACCGAGAAAATTGCTCAGATACGACAGCGAATGGCGGCAACTCGTGACCGTCAGAAAAGCTATGCTGATAAGGGAAGAAAACCACTCGAGCTCCAGGTTGGGGATCGAGTGCTACTCAAAGTCTCACCTTGGAAAGGTGTAGTTCGCTTTGGCAAACGAGGTAAACTCAGTCCGCGTTATGTCGGACCATTCGAAGTCATTGAGAAAATTGGCAAGGTAGCCTACAGGCTGAATCTACCTGAAGAACTCAGCGGAGTTCACAATGTTTTCCATGTGTCGAATCTGAAGAAGTGTCTGCCAGATGAGACCCTCATAGTTCCTCTGAAGGAACTCACTATCGACGACCAGCTGCGATTCGTTGAGGAACCTGTAGAGATTACTGATCGAGATGTTAAGATCCTTAAGCATACCAGGATACCTCTGGTCCGAGTTCGTTGGAATGCTCGTCATGGCCCAGAGTATACCTGGGAACGAGAAGACCAAATGAAACTCAAGTATCCCCAACTGTTTAAGAAAAACGCAACCACTACTGAGGCTGAAGCTACTGCAGAATTTCGGGACGAAATTCCAAATCAACGGGGGGATGATGTGACACCCCAGGAAAATCAGGAAAACAACGTAACTTAACTAGCTTCCTCAGTAACCACGCGCTAAATTTCGGGACGAAATTCTCTTAACAGGGGGAGAATGTGACAACCCTCAAAAATTACATGTATTCCGTACAACTTATTAAATGATAATTAAAGTACTTGATGACTGTGCTGAATCATTTAACTGCTCTCTGATTACTGTGATATACTTACATGTGTTTGTTAACGTACTTGGCTTGTGCAGAAAACTTGACTAAATGGTCCTGAATATTTTTCCTATGTGTTAGGAATTAATTGTGTTACAAAAATATACGTATAAGACGCCTTACGGAACAATTTAACAACTTAACGGAACAGTATCCGATCGAACAACCGGACATTACCCGGGACACCAAATATTTACCAAATACATTGTGTTATTATTTTTGGCTAGTCATGATCCCCGTTGGTCATAACACCCATTGAAAACCTAATAACTAGTAGATACCATCACATTACTTGGATTCTAACTAGTAATTGCACCTTGGTTGAAATTTTGCAAACAAGACCCCCCCCCCCCCCAACCGAATTTTTGGTCCATGTGGACCCACCAAATATACTTTCCATACTTCCTATCTTCCCATAGATTATATTTCAATTCTTTATTAGATTGTTGCTTCCTAATCTAACCAAAATATGTGAAGATGATTACAAGGCATGGCCATGAGATCTTACAATCAATTCAAGTCTTACACACTCTCACATTACTACTCCCTCTCTCTCATTCGGTTTCCCCCAAAACCGAAATCCATCACCACCACTATCATCATCCATCTCTTCCATTTTTACAAGTTCCATTCAAGTTTGAAGGTGATCTATGGAGGTGGCAACTTGAAGGACTTTCTAAGGAGCTTGTTCTAGTCTTTTTTCACCATCATATTCTCAATAGATTCTACCCTAGCTATAAGCTAGTAGTAAGCTCTTGTTTAACCCTTGATCATCTTACTCTTATGGCTAATATTTGTAGAATGATGTTTATTTCACAAGAACACTAAAAAGGGTTTAACCAAGAAGATGAAACATGATGTATTTGTGTTAGTATGAAATTGTTTTGATATGTACTGAGTATTTGCTGAATTACTTGTTGATATTGATGTGTGATATTGTTACGATCGCTAAATATGATTAACGGGATCAACCGAACACAAACTAGTAAGCTAAAGACTAAAAACAGAAACTGTCCAAGCTTTACAGCCAACTTCAGTTGGCTGTAACAGGACCATAACTTAACGAAAAATGTATTTTATGAAGCCTAGATTTATGTGTTATAAAATACGGTTCTAATGGCACCGGAATCGTAATTTTTGGACTTCGTTTACTATTTTTAAAGAACCGATTCGTAACAGCAGCTTAGGCTGAGTTTTTACAGCAATAAATGAGTGTTGTATTTTCTGTTGTAACTTGTATTCTGTGTAGAATCGGACCATGAGATTTGTACAGTAGATGACAACCGATTCATTTGTAATTACCCCACTGGAATTTCGTAAATCGGACACTCGATGAATTTTTAATAAATTGTTCCGTGGACTGTGGTCAGAAATACATAAATCTGAGTTCAGTCCAGAATATGAATTTTTATAAAATATTGGTAATGAACCGGGCTCCGATATTTTTACACAATAAAATATGGAACGTTTAAGTCATCCTGTAAAAATTTGGGAATTTTTGGAATAATTCAACTATTTTATTAAAATGTCCGAAAACAGCCGGTTTTGAATATAAATGCTGAATTGAGATAAGTTGTGACTTGCGTGTCTAAATGTCGAGTATGCTATCCGTGAATGATCTAACATGTTATATATGTTATGTGCATTATCGTGTGTTTGATTTTGAGTGGGGAATGGGTGGGAAACTTAGATGGGCATAAGCCGTTAAAACGATGCATGTTGTGTGATAGATACGTGTAGGAACTTTGTGTTCTATTTGAAAGCCACTAAATGACTAACTGGTAAATTATATTAGGACGTGATTGACCGATCTTGACTGTTAGCTATATTTGAGAATCTAACCGAGCAAACCGAGGTGAGTTCACACCCTTTCCAAGGCATGGGATTCCCAGGGGTTGGGAATGGGATTGAATAACTACTTGTACTATCATCACTATTAAACTACTTTTTACTGTCCTCGGATTGAAGGGCACGTACGTAAAACCTACGTACACGATCATAAGACCATCAAATCTATCACTTTAAGTCCCTCATTTATCAACTTAATTGCCGAGGCCTATGGCGAGCGGGTCATTAGTTAATAGCGCTATTAGGTTTAACAAACCTCACACCGTGCCAGTCGGACGGGTGTGTACTAATGGACTATGGGCAAAGGGTCAATGCTGATAGACATTGACTTAGGGAACCTCTTATATTTTCGTAGCAGTCGATACGCGTGGTCTAGTAACACATGGGAAACCCCCACTAATCTTCGCAAACATGTCAGAAAGACCGCGATGCAAACTTATACGATACATGGTTTTCAAAACGAACGGATGATTTACGAAACGAATGCTATAACTAAACAACCAACTGTGAATTCACTCAACTTTGTTGTTGACTCGTTGTTACATGCCTTACAGGTCGCTAAACATTTGGAGCTTGCACGAGGAAGGAGTCGTTGTGGTGTGCGGACGGTTATGTCCAGTGTTTAATGTTTAAAACATTATGAACTTATTAAACGTATGTGTTGGACTTTAAACTTATGAACTGCGAACTTATGTTTTGAACTTTACGTTTATGCTTCCGCTGTCTAAATTAAAAACTTGGTTAACTAGCTTTTGGTCACCAATCGTATTGTGATTGGCTTTATTTACTTAAGTACGTTGTTCAGTATGATTGGTGGCTCGATCCTGGTCACGTCACGCCTCCAAGCGGTGGAACTCCGCATGGTGGATTTTGGGGGTGTGACATATATGACGGGAAGTTCGGCAGCAGATATCGGCCCAGGTAAATAGGTTTCATATTTTACACTATACTGCCATTCTTTTTGTAACACCCCATAAATTGCAAAATAGAATATTTTAATGTCTAAATGTTTTATATAATTAGATAAGTTTTTAAAATATCAAGAAAGTTTACAAAACTTGGAAAAAGGTTATTAAGTGACAACAATAGATAACTTGGGGGTTGAATGTGTAAGATTTGGTAAATAACATAATAAAATTTAAAACCCAGTATTTGGGTGTGGGGTGTGTATCGCGACCAGAAGGGGGAAAAGGGGAGAAACCCTACTTGTTGAATTGATGTCAAAGTTTAGCAATTAATGGTGGTTCTTAACACAAATCGGATGCGTGTACCTATTTACTCCCTAATCCAAGTATTTTGAACATAAGGTAAGATAGAATTTCATGTTTTGATGCATCTTGATGAAGTGGGTTTTTACCAATCCGTGAATCAGTATGAAATTGAGTTTATATGTGAGTTAGAATCACTAGTTAGAAGGTGTATTATGCTCGAATTTGATTTACTAAAGATTTGGGGGGGAAAACCCACTTGTTCTAGTAGGAAGATGATTATGTAATTTGATTAACTAGAATAATTTCTATGAATAATTGTATGAATACTAGAACATTGATAGATTATTATGTGTAGGATGAATGATTTGTGCAAGAATGGTTGATTATGTGAATTATGATGATATCTAGTGAAATTATGCATATTATACATGTACATAATGCTTAATATGTTGTACGCACACTGGGTTTTTGATGAAATGCCTCAATGACAATTTAAGTAGCTTTGAATGAGATATGAACAAATGGTTTTGTATGAGGAAATTGATATATTGTCAATTGTGATATAAAATAGGAATGGTACTTGAATGTAAGTGTTATGGGTGCAAGTGATATAATCTAAATAAGAATGAATTATGTGTAGGATTGAAAGAAGAATGAGCTAGTTCCGATTCACAACCAAAGGCTCAAGATCGAGGTAAGTTTGCTACTTACAAGTTTATTCAACAACATTAGTAGTTTGTTACTGTAAATATTAGTTTCTTAATGATAGTCATTGTATTAAAATGAGAATGTGAAAGTAGAGTTCCGTAACGGTCCGTGATGAACGGGTCAGTTCGGGTTAGAATGAGAATGAATAAGTGAAGTTTTCTTAATGTTCCGTGTAAACGGGTTATGATAGAATGATTTGGAGAGAAAGATGTAACGAAGTTGGTTACATAAATAAGAAAGCCTAGTATAAGAATGACTTAGTCATGTATGGTTCAAAATTTAAATGGTGATTATTAGTTCACCATGTTCATTAATGCGTTAGTTGAAATATGAGTATTACGCTAATGTTGTTTGTTGTAATGGTTGTGGGTAAATCTCAAGTTTAAATGCTATTGCGTCGTTCGAAACCGAACACACCTTGAACGCCTTTATGCACTTCCGCAATCATTGATGTATCATCAATGGGTCAATATTTTGGTTTAACTAGGCTATGTTGGTAATTATAAACTCTTAACTTGAAGTTGTAAATCTTTCGTCAAACACTAGTTGTAATGGTCATTTTGAAAGTTTCCTAAGTGTTATGAAATTTACTATGTCTTTTTAAAATGCGTTGTAGGTCAATTGTTGAATGTTATTAAACAGGGAATTGCTTATTTTACGAACGGGTCATGCCCGAATTTTATTAGACAATAGTATGAATTATTGTATTTTCGGATTTAGAACTTTGGGCGTTTCAAGTTGGTATCACAGCCTAGGTTTGAGGGATTCAAGTACCAAGTGGTTGAACTCAAACCGAAGGCTCATGCAAGTGTGTGTTCGTTCCAAAGCGTAATGCAAGTAAGTAAATTGTAAACTTTGATTATACTTATAGTTATGAGGTTTTAAAGTTTGTATTTAAGAAAAAAGGTTAGAGCTGGAATGTTCATTATGTTAATAGAATGTTCATTATGTTACTGAATGTTCATTATGTTACTAATTGTTCATCATTTTACTGGAATGTTCATTATGTTACTAGAATGTTCATCATGTTACAGGAATGTTCATTATGTTAATAGAATGTTCATTATGTTACTGAATGTTCATTATGTTACTAAATGTTCATCATTTTATTGGAATGTTCATTATGTTACTAGAATGTTCATCATGTTACAGGAATGTTCATGATGTTACTGAATGTTCATTATGTTACTAAATGTTCATCATTTTACTGGAATGTTCATTATGTTACTAGAATGTTCATCATATTACAGGAATGTTCATTATGTTAATAGAATGTTCATTATGTTACTGAATGTTCATTATGTTACTAAATGTTCATCATTTTACTGGAATGTTCATTATGTTACTAGAATGTTCATCATGTTACAGGAATGTTCATTATGTTAATAGAATGTTCATTATGTTACTGAATGTTCATTATGTTACTAAAATGTTCATTATTTTACTGAAATGTTCATCATGATCTAAAAGATACAACATGATCGTCGGTGACGATAATGCACGGAGTATGAATTGTAAATGGAATGTAGTATGATAATACAAGTTTATATGTGATGAAGAGGTGTATGAAAGGAAACTCTAATGAATAGAATGAATGTTTTCTGTAGATGACGGACACAGGGAATGTAGATGATGTTGTAGTAGCACGACAAGAAGCATTCGATAATAAGATTATGGAAGCGGCAGAAAAGGTTATACATACTAACCTTCCCCAGTTAGCTCAAGAAGTCGAAAGCCGTGTTTTAGGGGTAGTAGATGCTATGGTGACTAGTAAGATTGAGGAGTTAAAGGAAATGTTTGAAGGGTCTAGAAGCAAAAGTAAGGAACGAAGGTATACATACAAGGATTTTATGGCGTGCAATCCCTTCTCGTTCAATGGGGAGGTTGATCCGATAAAATGTCAAAGGTGGATAGGAAATATTGAAGTTGTGTTCATACGTAGCTGATGCAAGAAGGAAGATCAAGTAATGTTTGCTATGGGTCAGCTTCAACAACAAGCTAAGGATTGGTGGGATACGCAATGTAAGGAGTTAGGGGAAGAGAAAGTTCAAACGTTAACTTGGCAAGAATTCAAGGAGTTGTTCCTGAAGTATCATTGCCCGCAGTCAGAAATTGATAGAATACAAGAGGAATTCTTGCGTCTTCGCCAACAAGATGAATCTATTGATGAAATCACCAACACCTTCTTTGATAAGCTAAAGTTTTGTGACGACTTTGTCAAGTCTGAAAGAATGAAGATAAATCGGTATCACGGCATGTTGAAGGTTGAATATAGGGAATTCATCACTCCCTCGAAGTGTGAAACTTTGAATGAACTTATCATCTAGGCTCGGGATAGAGAGATAGAGCTGAAGCGACAAGTAGAAAGGGAGGAGAAAAGAGCGGCTGAAAAGCCCACAACTATGAGTCCATCCAAGAAACATAAGCATCATGACAATAGAAACAAAGGAGGGTCTAAAAGCAGTATTCCTCCATGCAAAACTTGTGGGAAGCTTCATACTGGAGAATGTCTATTGGGGAAGAAGGGATGCTACAACTGAGGTCAGGAAGGGCATCCTTACTATAAGTGCCCTAGTCCCGTGAGGACGTGTTTCAATTGCTTTACTCCTGGTCACGTCAAAGCCGAATGTCCAAAGCTTAAACAAAAGGGGCAAAAAGATGGAAAGAAGGATGAAAATTAGAAGGCTCGGGGAAGGATGTTTCAGATTACCACGGAGGAAGCTAAGGTTCTACCGAATGTTGTATCAGGTATTTTCTTAGTCAACCTAATATTCGTGAATGTGTTATTTGATTCTGGTGCTAGTAGGTCTTTTGTGTCGAGTGAACTTATGTGCCATCCCTCTTTTAGAAAGGAACGAATGTCTATACCCTTAGAAGTAGAAGTAGCGGATAGCAAAAGTTATTTGCTAAGTGATGTTTGAAGAAATTATAAGATTACCATAGAAAATGAAGACTTCGAAATAGATCTTATTCCTATGGTTTTGGGGGAATTTAAAGTAGTAGTAGGAATGGATTGGTTATCCCGTTATCATGCAGAGATACGATGCAAGGCAAAAGTCATTCATGTGTTGTCGCCTAATGGGGCTTGAGTAAGTATTCGTGGGGAAAGAAAATTAGAGACAAAATTGTGCACGATTGTTGAGGCAGTTAAGCACGCAAGAAATGAGGGTAAGGCGTTTTTGGCTTACGTAGTAGACACAAGACAAAAGACGCCTGAAATTGGAGAAGTAGAAGTTGTGAACGAGTATCCGGACGTGTTTCCGGATGAATTACCGGGATTACCACCCGAGCGAGAGGTGGAATTCTGAATTGAATTAAACCCGAGCGCCAAGCCAGTGGCCAAAGCTCCCTATAAATTAGCTCCCGCTGAAATGCGAGAGCTAATGACATAGATACAAGAATTGCTCGATAAGGGCTTTATACGCCCGAGTGTGTCACCCTGGGGAGCTCCGGTACTTTTTGTGAAAAAGAAAGATGGTTTGATGCACATGTGCATCGACTATCGAGAGTTGAACAAGTTGACAGTGAAAAATAAATATCTCCTACCTCGAATAGATGACCTTTTTGACCAATTGCAAGGAGCGAGCTGGTTTTCCAAAATTGGTCTGCGCTCGGGATATCACCAGCTATGGGTACGAGAGGAAGATGTTGCGAAAACTGCGTTTAGAACCCGCTATGGACATTACGAGTTTTTGGTAATGTCATTTAGGCTAACTAATGCGTCGGCCGCATTCATGGATCTTATGAATAGAGTATGCCGGCCCATGTTGGATAAGTCTGTAATAGTATTTATAGACGATATCCTAGTTTACTCTCGTAGTAGAGCCGAACATGCAAATCATTTGCGTGAAGTATTAGAAACTCTTCGGAGGGAAAAGCTTTACGCAAAGTTTTCAAAGTGTGCCTTCTGGCTTAGAGAAGTGCAATTTCTCGGCCATGTCATCAATACGGACGGTGTCTTGGTGGACCCAACTAAAGTGGAGGCCGTTATGAATTGGGTTCCTCCAAAGAACCTGAGTGAAGTAAGAAGTTTTATGGGTTTTACTTGGTATTATCGAAGGTTTATACAGGATTTTTCCAGAATAGCATTACCCTTGACCAAACTGACAAAGAAGAATGAGAAATTCGGATGGGGGCCTGAGCAAGAGAAAGCATTCCAAACGTTAAAAAGTAGGTTGTCTAACGCACCAGTTTTAACCTTACCCAAGGGACCAGGAGACTTAGTGGTATACTATGATGCTTCACATCAGGGGTTGGGAGCTGTTCTAATGCAACGGGGTAAGGTGATAGCCTATGCTTCAAGGAAGCTTAAACCACACGAAAGCAACTACCCAACACACGATCTAGAATTGGCTGCAGTAGTATTCGCGCTGAAACTATGGCGACATTATCTGTACGGAACGAAATACACCATATATTCAGACCACAAAAGTCTCAAGTATTTTTTCGAACAAAAAGACTTAATAATGAGACAACAAAGGTGGTTGGAACTAATTAAGGATTATGATTGCGAAATCCTTTATCAACTAGGGAAGGCCAATATTGTCGCAGATGCGTTAAGCCGGAAGGAATATCCACTACCCATACAAGTTAAATCAATGAGAATGACAGTCACCCCTAAACTCTTGGAGTCGATCAAAGAGGCCCAAACAAAGTCCTTAAATGCTAATGATCCAATGAATGAAAGAACGAAAGGCTTAGTTAATGAACTAAAAATGAATGCTGACGACATCATGACCAGGTATGGCCGAATCTGGGTACCTTGGTTATGTGAAGTGAAATCGTTGTTGCTAGAGGAGGCCTACAAATCTCGTTATGCGGTACACCCCGGGGCAACAAAAATGTATCAAGATTTGAAGAAGGGATATTGGTGGCCCGGAATGAAACGCGACATTGTTAAGTACGTGGCTAAGTGCTTGACATGTTCCCAAGTGAAGGCAAAGCACCAAAAACCATATGGTAAGACATAACCATGGATCTCGTTACAAAGCTTCCCAAAACAAAACCAGGTCGCGATGCTATTTGGGTTATAGTCGACCGACTTACTAAAAGTGCTCACTTTTTGCCCATACGAGAGACTGTTTCATCTGAAAAGTTGGCGGAGATTTATACGAATGAAATAATAGCTAGTCACGGAGTACCCGTGTCTATCGTGTCGGATCGTGACACAAGATTCACGTCTCGGTTTTGGCGTAGATTTCACGGAGATGTGGGCACAAACTTGCGATTGAGTACCGAGTACCATCCACAGACGGATGGACAGTCGGAAAGAACTATACAAACGCTAGTAGATATGTTGAGGGCTTGCGTCATAGATTTTGGGGGTAACTGGGACGACCATTTGCCGTTGGTAGAGTTCGTGTATAATAACAGTTATCAGAGTAGCATTCAAATGGCGCCATATGAAATGTTGAACGGTAGAAAGTGTAGAACCCTTGTGTGCTGGGGAGAAATCGGACAGCGAGAGCTCGCTCCTAAAGATGTTGTGATGATAACAAATGAAAAGATTGATCAAGTACGGTCTCGTTTGAAGGCAGCGCAAGACCAACAGAATTCTTATGCGGACAAAAGAAGGCGCCCCATTGAATTTCAAGAAGGGGGTCGAGTATTCCTAAAGGTCTCGCCGTGGAAGGGTATAATACGGTTCTGCAAACGGGGGAAGTTGGGTCCCCGGTACATTGGGCCGTTCAAAATTATAGCCCGTGTTGGTAAAGTGGCATACCAATTAGAGTTACCACCGGTTTTAGATGGAATCCATAACACTTTTCACGTGTCACAACTAAGGAAATGTCTAGCAGATGAAACGGCATATGTGCCACTTGACGATATCGAGCTAGATGACAAAATGAACTATGTTGAAAGGCCGGTGGCTATTAAAGATTCCAAAATAACGCATCTACGAAACAAAGCCATTCGAAAAGTTCTAGTTCATTGGCAACACCGGAAAGGATCGGATCTAACATGGGAATCGGAAGATGAAATGTGAAAGCACTACCCGTCTCTATTCGGTACATATTAAGGTTTCGGGGACGAAACCTCCTTTAAGGAGGGTAGACTTGTAACACCCCATAAATTGCAAAATAGAATATTTTAATGTCTAAATGTCTTATATAATTAGATAAGTTTTTAAAATATCAAGAAAGTTTACAAAACTTGGAAAAAGGTTATTAAGTGACAACAATAGATAACTTGGGGGGTTGAATGTGTAAGATTTGGTAAATAACATAATAAAATTTAAAACCCAGTATTTGGGTGTGGGGTGTGTATCGCGACCAGAAGGGGGAAAAGGGGAGAAACCCTACTTGTTCAATTGATGTCAAAGTTCAGCAATTAATGGTGGTTCTTGACACAAATCGGATGCATGTACCTATTTACTCCCTACTCCAAGTATTTTGAACATAAGGTAAGATAGAATTTCATGTTTTGATGCATCTTGATGAAGTGGGTTTTTACCAATCAGTGAATCAGTATGAAATTGAGTTTATATGTGAGTTAGAATCACTAGTTAGAAGGTGTATTATGCTCGAATTTGATTTACTAAAGATTTGGGGGAAAACCCACTTGTTCTAGTAGGAAGATGATTATGTAATTTGATTAACTAGAATAATTTCTATGAATAATTGTATGAATACTAGAACATTGATAGATTATTATGTGTAGGATGAATGATTTGTGCAAGAATGGTTGATTATGTGAATTATGATGATATCTAGTGAAATTATGCATATTATACATGTACATAATGCTTAATATGTTGTACGCACACTGGGTTTTTGATGAAATGCCTCAATGACAATTTAAGTAGCTTTGAATGAGATATGAACAAATGGTTTTGTATGAGGAAATTGATATATTGTCAATTGTGATATAAAATAGGAATGGTACTTGAATGTAAGTGTTATGGGTGCAAGTGATATAATCTAAATAAGAATGAATTATGTGTAGGATTGAAAGAAGAATGAGCTAGTTCCGATTCACAACCAAAGGCTCAAGATCGAGGTAAGTTTGCTACTTACAAGTTTATTCAACAACATTAGTAGTTTGTTACTTTAAATATTAGTTTCTTAATGGTATTCATTGTATTAAAATGAGAACGCGAAAGTAGAGCTCCGTAACGGTCCGTGATGAACGAGTCGGTTCGGGTTAGAATGAGAATGAATAAGTGAAGTTTTCTTAATGTTCCGTGTAAACGGGTTATGATAGAATGATTTGGAGAGAAAGATGTAACGAAGTTGGTCACATAAACAAGAAAGCCGAGTATAAGAATGACTTAGTCATGTATGGTTCAAAATTTAAATGGTGATTATTGGTTCACCAAGTTCATTAATGCGTTAGTTGAAATATGAGTATTACGCTAATGTTGTTTGTTGTAATGGTTGTAGGTAAATCTCAAGTTTAAATGCTATTGCATCGCTCGGAACCGAACACACCTTGAACGCCTTTATTCGCTTCCGCAATCATTGATGTATCATCAATGGGTCAATATTTTGGTTTAACTAGGCTATGTTGGTAGTTATAAACTCTAAACTTGAAGTTGTAATCTTTTGTCAAACACTAGTTGTAATGGTCGTTTTGAAAGTTTTTTAAGTGTAATCAAATTTACTATGTCTTTTTAAAATGCGTTGTAGGTCAATTGTTGAATGTTATTAAACAGGGAATTGCTTATTTTACGAACGGGTCATGCCCGAAATTTATTAGACAATAGTATGAATTATTGTATTTTCGGATTTAGAACTTTGGGCGTTTCAATTTTAACGGCAAATTTGGATCACTGACGGACCACTAGAGTATTATCGTGTCACCAGCGGAACCACCCGATCATATCCATCTCCACTAGGTATAATGCCTATACCCCAATATAGAAGGATTCCTAATAATTATAGGGAAAACCCCCTTGTGGGAATTGAACCCTGAACCTAATGGTCTATAAGCCTTATCCCATCCTTAGATCCCACTAGGCTAATTTACTAAAACAAAAAAAGTGTAATATTTCCGTAATGGATTTAACGTTTTAAACATTTAATAAAAGTAATAGGCTTAAATTGGATTAAAAATTTGCTTCAGCCCATAATCAATCAAATTGATGGGCCGGGCCTTACGGAGTTTCTTTGAAGCTTGCGATACATACACTAATTGTTTAACTTATAGTGTTTTTTTTTTTCTTTTCTTTCTTTTTTTATGGCTAAAGTTGGATTGAAAGTTTTCTTTGGCCCATACATTAATTAATTAACGTATTTTTAAGAATGTTTTACGTGTTAAATATTTTTTTCAATTTTAATTGTAATTATTTTATTAAAATTATGTATTAGTTAGAACTAGTAAACGCCCTAGGCGTTGCGGCGGTGACATTGAGGTTATTCATTTGTTAAAGAAAAAAGGTATTAGATACTACAATCTTAGGCCGGAGGGTGTGGGGCGCCACCCAGGCCACATCATCATCCATAGCGCCCCTAGGCGCTATATACCCACACCCACCATGTTAACAAGGGGCGTTATAGGAGGGGGCTCCATGTTAACACCAATAATGAGATGGACAGGTGGGGCCTACTTGATTTAATCCATTGAATTTTTTTTTTTATTTTTTTTTTGTGTAATAGAGGGCTCCATCCCACACCCTACAAGTTAAAGAGTAGCGTGATAAAGCCCCCTGACTGACGTGGATCCTACGTGTCACTTACGTGGCCTGATAAAGCCCCTAGGGGGCTCCAACCGTACCATCCAGCATTATAGAAAACCAACCTTTTGGTTAAAAGCTAAACCAAGATCTACAAAAACCAATGTCAAAGTTCAAGCTAGATTATACAATAAACCTTTAATATTGAAACTAAATATTTGGATGGTGATGAGGATACGTCCCTGACCGGACCGAATCATCGCCATAAGCAGAACCAAACTACGGCACAGCACGGTCGGACCGCACCTCACGCCACAAATAGAACGGACAGATACATTGGTGCGGCATAACTAACTGGGTCCCACTTCCATAACCGCCATGATAATGACTGGTCCGACCCTAACTAACTTGCCACGTCAGCACACCCAAAAGCTATAAATACCCCGCCAAGACTTCCAGCCAGGGGTAATCGCTACTTTCTCTCTCTAAACTCTCCTCTCTCTCTCCCTGACCCATTTCCTCCTCACAAATACTTATTCTCACGCCCGAGCTTGGTCACAGAGAGGCCCCCTCCTGTGACGAGGCTAACGGTGTGCTTGTTTTCTTGTGATCTTGCAGGTTCCTTGCTAGGTCATCTGAAGCTCTGCTCTAACCAGGTCGGACCAACTGGTTTTGAGTCTTCAGTGGCGCCATCCCCTCGAATTCACATAATTTGTTTCCTTGTTTTTGTTCATTTGAAATCATGGCAGAATCAACGACAGCAGTCTGCACCAGCACTTTCCCATCTTACAATGATATATGGGAAGGAAACGCTGCCTCCATAATTGCTTCAACAGCAGTTGCTGCCTCAGCAGCTTCGATAGGATCCGCGTCGGCTCCTCCAGCTGCAAATTCTGTAGGCGGAAGCTCTATCACCACGCTGTCTGTTACTGCCCCGGTCGCCACGCCATTACCTAACTTCGACAACGCTTTCCTTTTAAGGAATGTCGATCTATTGCGTCAGTTACAGCAGCAACAACAGCGAGACGAGATGCTGCAGAGTCTCCGAGCAAACCTGTTTAACAACGTCTATCCAGGGGGAAACCCCGTCTCCGTTGGAACCTTTGCTTCCGGATCTCTGGTAAGTTCTATGATCTCCACTCCTATAACACACGTTACACAATTTTCTTCGATTACAAGTGCTTCGATGAATAACGGTCTAAACGACCTGTTTCTCCAGGGATCTATGGGTTTAAACCCCCAAGATCAAGAGCTGCTCATGCCATACCACCCCACGTCTATGACTTCCCAATCAAAGTTTACGTTACAGATCGTCAATGCCCCACTCCCAGCTAAACTAAAGATGCCTCCCACACTGAAGTTTTACGATGGTACGTCTGATCCGGACGACCATATGTTCGCGTTTGCCGGAGCGGCTAAGGTCGAGCAGTGGCCTATGCCGGCTTGGTGTCTTATGTTCGCCCAAACTCTCCCCGGATCGGCAAGGGTTTGGTTTGATGGGTTGCCAGAGGGGTCGATCGATCACTTTGTGGATTTCCGGCGTATTTTCTTGCAAAACTTCTGTCAGCAGCGACGCTGCAAGAAAGACATCACCGAGGTTCACCATATAAAGCGCCACGACGGAGAGTCCGTAGAAGATTTTATCGATCGCTTCAATCGAGAAAGCATGCAGATAAGCGGAGCGGTTGACCAGCTCCGAGTCTCTGGGTTCTGTCATGGAGTTCAGAACAATCAGCTTGTGGAAAAACTCCATGAAGATCTCCCAAAAACTATGGAGATACTTATGGAGAGAGCTCGAGCCTTCGTTCGGGGAAAGAGTGCCTGCGGTCAACCGAACGAAACAACAGCAAGAAATGCCAAGGCCTGAACCACATCGTGGAGACGGAACGCGTCTCCACCAAAAGATAGAAGCAGCAGTTGGAACAGAAATCGTGGCCCGTATCAGAAGTCAGATCGAAGTAGCTTCCGAACAGGAAACGTGCGTTTCAACACCTTTTCCGAGCTCACCAAATCGCCAAGCGAAATTCTCAGTACGGAGACTACTCGGTTCCCTACGCCGTCGAAGCAGCGACCTACATCGGATAAGCACTCCAAGAAATATTGTGAATATCACCGAGACAAGGGTCATACAACTGATGAATGTTGGGCTCTGAAGCAAGAAATCGAAAAGGCCGTACAATCTGGTAAACTCTCTCACCTTGTGAAAGAAGTGAAAGATGGGAAGAAGTCAGCAGCAGCAATTGATAATCCGAACACCGAGCCCGGAATAAATATGATCCGGTCGGCCGAATCAAGAGGGGTGAAGCGGTCGAACCAACATATGGCAGCATGGATGCATCAACCAACATACTTCCCTCCGATCGATCTGGACGATGCTCGGGACGGACAAATTACAATTTCGGCCGTCATCGCCGGACATCTGGTCCGACGAATTTACGTGGACGGAGGAAGCGCCTTCGAAATCATGTATCTACAGTGTTTCCAGCAGCTGAACCCCCAAGTAAAGAAGAGGTTGATTGAAGTCTCCACCCCTCTAATCAGTTTCTCCGGAGAGGTGGTTCATCCGATAGGACAAATTACCCTTCCGTCTACATTCAAAGATAACGACAAAAGTAGAACTGTTCAACTGACCTTTCTGGTTGTCGGAACTCACTCATCGCACAACATAATACTCGGACGACCCGGGTTGCGAGCTCTTGGGGCGATCAGTTCGACAATACATGGAGCCATTAAATTCCCTACTGAGGCCGGAGTCGCCACTATCTTCTCAGAATCAAACTCGTTTGTTGCTGAAGTAAGACATGCAGCGGAAACGAGCTCCAAAAAGTCCGAAGTGCCTACAGAACTATGGGCGATTAATCCGGACTTCCCCGAATAGCAAGTAGCTATTGGTGCTCAACTCCCAAAAAGAACAAAGAAGCTCCTATGGGAATTATTAAGCAACTCGGTTGACGTCTTCGCATGGAAGCACTCCGATATGCAAGGGGTCCCCAGGTCTATGGCACAACATCACCTGAACGTAAAAGAATCAATCAAGCCAATAGCATAAAGGAAAAGGCACATGGCGCCGGACCGGGCCAAAGCAATTGAAAAAGATGTGAAGAGCCTCCTAGACGCCGGAATCATTCGAGAAGTCCAGTACCAAACGTGGGTGTCGAATCCCGTTTTGGTACGGAAAAAAGATAATTCATGGAGAATGTGCATTGATTTCACCGATCTAAACGATTCGTGCCCGAAAGATTGTTTTCCTCTACCGGAGATCGATGAGAAGATTGATTCCGTCGCCACGTTCAGGTTGAAGTGTTTTTTGGATGCCTACAAGGGATACCATCAGATACAAATGGCAGTCGAAGATGAGGATAAGACAGCCTTTGTCACTAATGAAGGAGTGTATTGTTTTACCAAGATGCCGTTCGGTTTGAAAAACGCCGGTGCTACGTATCAGCGTTTGATGAGCAAAGCCTTTAAAGATCAGATTGAGCGAAACGTAGAAGTGTATGTTGACGATATCGTGATCAAAAGTCACGATGAAGCCACCATGCTAAAAGACATACTTGAAACTTTTACCCGACTCCGAAGCATCAACATGAAGCTAAACCCCAAAAAGTGTACGTTCGGGGTAGAAGAAGGTAAGTTTCTAGGAGTCATGGTCGGGGCAAAAGGTTTGCGAGCCAACCCAGAAAAGATTGATGCAGTTCTTACAATGAAGCCTCCGACGTCAGTAAAAGAGATTCAGTCCTTAAATGGACGGTTGGCTGCTCTCCATCGGTTCTTGTCAAAAGCGGCAGACAGATCGCTCCCGTTCATGGATGTTCTCAGAAAAAGCTTTAGATCGGAGTTTAAATGGATGGAAGAAGCTGCACGAGCTTTCGAAGAACTTAAAGTTTATCTCGGCACTTTGCCAACTCTCACCGTCCCGGAAGAAGATGAGGTGCTAACGGTCTACTTAGCTGCGTCGTTTGGAGCTATCAGTGCGGTACTAGTTGCTCACCGAACTGGGGCGCAAATCCCCATTTATTACGTGAGCCGAACGCTAAAAGATTACGAAACAAGATACTCAAACTTGGAAAAATTAGCTTTGGCACTAGTTCATGCTTCAAGAAGACTTCGCCGATACTTTCAAGCTCATCCGATCGAGGTACGAACGGATCAAAGAATCCAGCATGTTCTCCGATGACCTGAAGTTTCAGGTCGAATGGCGAAATGGGCGATCGAGCTGGGCGCGTTCAATATCACCTTCAGAACCAAGGGTCCATTAAAAGGGCAGGTGATAGCCGATTTCCTAGTTGAAATGCCGGAGGATAAAAAACGGAAGAAGTTGAAAAAGCTCCAGAGAAGCCTTGGTCCCTGTATACCGACGGAGCTTCTAGTGCCGAAGGAGCAGGGGCGGGCCTAATTCTCACCGATCCAGAAGGAACGGATATGACGTACGCGCTCCGGCTAGAGTTTAAGAGTTCAAACAACGAGGCCGAATACGAGGCCCTCTTAGCTGGCCTACGTCTAGCGCTAAAAGTCGGAGCAAAAAATGTCGTAGCCCATGTAGATTCATTGCTCGTAGCGAATCAAGTAAACGGAGCATATGAGGCGAGGGAAGCAAACATGATCGAGTATCTCGAGCAAGTGAAGCAAGCTATGGCATCATTCGAAGCATGTAAAGTTGAGCATGTTCCCCGTAGCAAGAACAAGAAGGCTGATGCATTGAGAAAGTTGGCATCGGTATCATTCAGTCACGTAGCCAAAGAGGTGAGAGTGGAAGTTTTAACTACACCTTCAATTGCAGCTCCGCAGGTTATGCAGGTCGAAGCACCGTCGCAAACGTGGATGACGCCAATAATTAACTACTTGGTGCATGACGTTTTGCCGACTGATAAAGCAGAAGCAAGAAAGATCCAAATCAACTCTCTTCAATACCAGATGCAAGAAGGAGGCTTATACCGAAAGACCTTCCTCGGGCCTCTATTAAAATGTCTGGACCCGGAGCAAGCCAGTTATATCATCAGGGAAATACACTATGGCATATGCAGCATCCATGCCGGACCTAAGATGATCGTGACAAAGGTAAAAAATGCAGGGTATTACTGGCCCGAGATGCACGAGAGTGCAGTAAAGGAGCTCCAACAGTGTGACGAGTGCCAAAAGCACGCACCTATAAGTCTTCGAGCAAAGAACGAGATGATACCGGTAACCGTAGCGTGGCCCTTTCAAAAATGGGGCGTCGACATAGTCGGACCTTTTCCACGATCGAGCGGGAGCGCCCAATACTTGCTAGTCGCGGTAGATTATTTCACTAAATGGGTGGAAGCTCGACCATTTACAATCATCTCCGGCTACAATGTAACGAGATTCTTTTGGGAGCAAATCGTGTGCCGTTTTGGTCTTCCACTCTACATTGTAAGGGACAATGCAAAGCAATTCGCGGAAAACCCGTTCAATCGCTGGTGTGAAAACTTGAAGATTAACCAAGTCTTTTCATCGGTTGCCCACCCACAAGGGAACGGGCAAGTCGAGCAGATAAACCGAAGAATTGTTGATGGGATAAAGAGAAGGCTTGGTTATGAAGGCAAAGGTTGGGCGGATGAATTACCGAACGTGCTGTGGGCTCACCGAACGTTGCACAAGACCAGTAACGGGGAAACACCGTTTAGTCTTACGTACGGCACAGAGGCTGTGATTCCCGCATAAATCGGACTCCAGAACCAAAGATGTAAAGCATGGGAGGAAAATGAGCGTGAGCTCCGTTCTAACCTTGATCTGCTCGAAGAACGTCGGAACATCGCAGCGATCAAGGAAGCTCGATACAAAAAGAAGATTGAGAAATACTATAACACCCGAGCCAAACTCTACAAGTTCAAGGTCGGAGACTATGTGCTCCGAAACAATGATGCAAGCCGTGTTGAAGCCCCTGGCAAGCTAACCCCTAAGTGGGAGGGACCGTACCGAGTCAAAGAAGCCAGTGAAAAGGGCTCGTACGTATTGGAAAAAATCGATGGAACCCCCGTACCCCGGACATGGAACGGGGTGCATTTAAAGAAATGTTTCATGTGAATAGCCTGCTACGGCTAAAAAAGATCGCTATTTCTTGTTTTTATTTCCAATTTCCGTGTATAAGTCGGGAGGGTAATGCCCCGACAAATTTCCATTTTCTTTGTAACCGGGAGGGTTTTCCCCGGACCTATGATTAACGAAGCAATGAATAAAGCGATCGGTACTTTTATAAGTATAAAGAATAGCATGCGTGTAAGTTCGAACAATTTCATAAATGTGTACAAACGGGCATCGACCCATGCCTCGCGCTGATCGAGAAGGCTTAAATAGTTCAAAAATAACAAAATCTATTAAGCAAAACGGCCCGTACATAAAACGGCCCGATTATAAACAATCCATTAAGCAAAAGAAATCAAAAAATTTCTTACTATGTCCCGGTCACCTAAGATGACCGAATAAAAAACCTGGTCGAACAGTGAAGTTTGGACGCAAACTAAGAACTAAGTAGCCAGGAATGAATGACTACTATCAAAGTCATGATTTCATGCAAAACCTGTTAGTCGAATATTTTCAAACAAAAATAAATTGTGTAGATTACATGCCAAAAGAAACAAAAAATTTAAGATTGTGCGATTACAATAACAAGGCAAGGTCAAAAGTTATACGACAAGAAAGATCGAACTTCAAGCTTCAAAGTCTTCCTTCACGATTGGGAGTTCGCTTTTTTGCTTAATAACGGATAGGGGTTTATCCACCAAGTCCGCGACTTGGCCAAGCACGGAGATGTGAAAATTCTCGAAAGCCTTTATCGCAGCATTTAACGTATCTTGAGCACTCACATCATACCCCAGGACTTCTTTAAAGGATCGAACAGAACCCTTGGCGGCTTCGAAGCCGTGCTTGATACCTTCGTTCGCCCCAACCGCATTCACACTGTTCACCAAGTCCGCAATAACTTTCTCCAGTTCCGGGCTTTGGTGCACCAGTTTGACTACCCACGCGACCCCGTCTGTCAAGAACCATTGCTTGGTAAGCATAAGCTCCGACAGTTGGGCATACGATTCAACCATTTCACCTTCACAACAAATCAACATCTCTTTCGCTTCGTCGATCGTCGTTTTATGTGACTCAATCTCCCTGTCACGAGCCCTCTCTAATTCATCTTTAACTGAAGAAAAACAAGGTTCAATAAGTAGGGAAGGGAAGCAATAAAAAACGAATTATGAACGTACCATCAACCAAGCGGTGATAATCGGCCAGAAGCTGATCATGAGATGTCTGCATCTCCTTCAGCTCAGCCGCATGCTTCTTCTCCGCACTAGATAGTTTTTTCTCCAGATCAGCGAATTTCGACCTGAAAGTTTCCAAATCTTGAAGAGCTTTGTCTCGAGCTTCATAAGCTACCGCAGCTGAAGCCTGAGAGGATTTGTTAACTTCCTTTCCTTCCGAGACCTGTTCTTTTAGACGATCGACTTGAGATTGGAGGGAAGTCAGTTCCTGTTTCGTCTTCGATCGAACATTGTCTTCACTCTTTAGATTAGCAACTTCACGCTGAAGCTTGCGAGAAGATGACTTCGATTCGACCCAGCGCTTGTACGTCTCCACCACTAGAGAGTTCGATTGAGCTTGATTCAGCATTAGGGTGTTCCCAAGCTCCGGCTCGCTCATCTTCCGGTAGTGAGAATGCTCAGCTGGGGTCCCCAGATGAAATAATGCCATCTTGGCTGAAAGGGCGTCCACAATTCTATCCTTGTTCGCTAATGACCACTCCGGCACATACTTCTCCAACGCTCGAGCCGAGTCCATATCTTCAATGCCACCCGAACCTAGCTCCCGGGACAAGAAAATAGCTTCAGTGTTATACCATAAAGGGGAAGAAGAGGCACTGTCCCCACCATCAACTAGCTTGGGGCTTGGCCTTGACACGTTAGAAGCAACCCCCGTGGTAGGCTTACCCGAAGGAGAAGGTTCGGTCTTCTTAGGATCGGACATGTGAACATCAGCAATAACCTTGGTAGCCCCTCCTCCGAAGGATAATGGGCTTGATGGAATATTTACCGGGCGGTCCCTTGGGGTACGACCCCCATGAAGATGAGCATCTAAATTCGCCAATATGCCTCCAGCAGCAGAAAACTCGGTAACTTGATCATCATCGTCATCTAATGTGATAGTCTTGAAGTCCGTTTTCTTCTTCTTCACTTGTTTAGGTTTCGGACCGGATTTAGGCGGAGCAGCCCTCTTCCTTTTCAAGCTAACCTGAGGATGCTCCTCTTCGTCCGTTTCTTTCTCGTCTTCGCCATCACCACCCTCTTTTACACCTTCATCACGCACTCCTTCGTCTGCAACAGAAAGGTGGACTCCTTCGTCTTCGATCACAAACTTGGAACCGGACCCTTTCGTCCCGCTCGAGCTGGTTTTCTTACCCTTGGCATCACCAACCACCACCACGGCTTGAGCCAGAACAGTGCCCGCTGTCTGCGCCGTGGGACCCAAACCCGAACCTCCTTGACCGGTGGAACCCCCTGATTATCCGGAGCCTCAGGTTCCCGAATCGGGTAAAGGTTCTCTTGCACCACACTTAGGTACGGAGGATCACCCTTCGGCGTTCTAGTAGCTCGAATCTCAAGCTCCTTGGAATCAAAGGACTTCAGTCTTAAAGCTTCTCTCAAACCCATAACTGCAAAAAAAAAAAAAGCAAGCAAGAAATATCCGTAGTCCGGTATAACGAAAGGCATGTAAAATATATATATATATATATATATATATGTATAACTATACGAAGCGATGCGACGAACACCGTATCAAAAGTAAAGGCATGACTAACCCTTTCCATTCCACCTAAGGGTAGGATACGACTCCGGTTCGGCCTAAATTGTGCTGATCCGTCCCATGACAAGAATGTGTTCTGGATAACTTTGTATGCGACCCGCTTCTTTGATCAAATTTGCATATAAATCTCTATCAAATTCGAAGTCTTCAGGAAGAGGAGGTGGGAGCTTCGTTTTCTTTAGCCTCCATACCATAAACTCCAGAACGCACCGGTCATCAACATAGAAAAAGCGTTCTTTCCAATCTTTCATGCTAGTAGTAATCCATGTATAGCAGCAGGAGTTTTTATCTCTAACCTCGAAGGTATACCAGTTACCGGACCGGTTCAATTTGTAAAAAGCCCGGAACACATCCAAATCCGGGTCGGATCCCAAACCACGACAAGCCAACTCGAAATGACACACCTTGGTAAGGCCGAAGGGGTTCATTTGAGAAAGATGAACCTCGTGAAATGCAAGAACTCTGATCAAGAACTTCGTCAGAGGAAGACGATAGTTGCAATAATCAAACATGCGAGTATAAACTCCTATCTTCCCCGGGGAAAAAGGATAAATAGGCGTGTCCTTTTCGGGGAGAACAGGGTGTAAAGAAGCAGGGATTGCATATTTATCAACATACCAGGCTAAGCCATTTCTATTCAGAATATTAAAACAACCGGACAAGTTGTTTTTCACCATTATGAAAGAAACACTAACCTGTGCGACGAGTCGTCTGTTTTCAGAAAAAAATAAGGAAGAAGACGAGATAGAAAAAAGTAAAAACTAGAATTACTTTTTACCCTTTTTATAGGGATATACACCGCCTCATTCTGGCCAATAAGAAGGCGACACGTCATGATAACTGACGCACATCAAGCGTCACATCAAGCGGAAAAAATAAAGTGACCGTCGGTCACCCAACAATAGGTCACCGCCCAAAAATTTAAAATTCAAAAAATTCAACAAAACGACAAATCAGGGATTCAGACCGCCAAAATTACGCCGTTATAGTTCGAAGCTTTTATCTAAGAAACGCTACGAACTAGGGGGACTTGATGAGGATACGTCCCTGACCGGACCGAATCATCGCCATAAGCAGAACCAAACTACGGCACATCACGGTCGGACCGCACCTCACGCCACAAATAGAACGGACAGATACATTGGTGCGGCATAACTAACTGGGTCCCACTTCCATAACCGCCATGATAATGACTGGTCCGACCCTAACTAACTTGTCACGTCAGCACACCCAAAAGCTATAAATACCCCGCCAAGACTTCCAGCCAGGGGTAATCGCTACTTTCTCTCTCTAAACTCTCATCTCTCTCTCCCTGACCCATTTCCTCCTCACAAATACTTATTCTCACG
>JARYGA010040075.1:0-33911 GCA_030545235.1 Helianthus tuberosus
GGACCGATTCCACTGTTCTTTAATGTACAATTGACTGCTGTGATCTCGTCTCTTATGCGGAATCCAAGTACGAGAGTGGATTGAACAAGAACAAGCTAATTATAATCGGTTTCTATTGATTGTATGAAATTACAAAACCACGAAACCACTTTGACAGATTTTCCTCTCTCTGACACAAAGTTCTACAAATGAACAAGACAAGAACCTATTTGTACTAGAAGTCCATTCGCACAAAACCCTAATTACGGATCTGCGCATCCGCGCTAATCAGCATATGTGCGGATCAATATGTTTAGATCTTGTTCTTCATTCGTGCGGACCTACATGTGCATATGAGTTCTATACTTTAAATTCTATCTTGTTCTATCTGACTAACTACGATATAATATATTTGACATTGATGCACGTGATTGACGGAAGCGATAGACATAGTGCATCCACATGTATAACTTGGATTATTAAAACAACTGAGGATGTTTTCAGTTGACATTTTCCTGACAATTACATATATAACTTCAAAAAAAGTTACAAAATAAAAAAGAAAAGGATTTCACTTTCCCTTACAAGAAAACAATGTGATACAAGTCGTATTTTAATGAGTAACGGTATCACTTAACCTAGAACATAAGAAAGACAAAAAATGAATCCCATATATCCATATCATCAGTCTCACCATATAAAACCTAGAGTACCAAAATAGTCACGCAGTTATTTTTGTTAGCCCCATGCAGGAAAACAACACACACACACACATACATAGATATAAAGATATAGTTCCCAAAATAGAATTCCTGTCTACAGAAAACATGATGTATTTGACTTTAATACCTCCATAAGACTTATATGTAGCTCAAAAGATCCTGGATAGTAAAGTTCTAAATAATAAATTCTGACTAAAAGTACTACATAACCAGCTAAATCTTCATAATATATTCTCAACTACGTGATGGTCAAGAACATAAATTAACATTTATTGCACGTGCATATAACTGTGTTGATGTTCCAATGGGAGTTCTAATAAAATGTGTGAGGGAAACGCCTCATTTTCTTTGCGGGCCGTTGGTCTGGAGGCATACCCTACGGATGATGCCTCCTCCGCCGCCCCGCTACACCCACACCTACACCTACACCTATCCCCACTCCTACTCCCACAGCCGTTGGAGGCATGATCTACCAAGAAGGATGATCCTCCCAGAAGAATGATTCACACTAGGGGAATGAATCAACCCCCACCCCCACCAATGTCGAGGACTGCTAAAGAGCTAAACTCCCTACATGAAGAAAGGATTTCGGAAGCTATCTCCCAGTACGAAGTGAATCGTGCTGAGAATTGTGGCAGCACAGGTGGATCTAGCGGACACGGACATAGAGATTCATCTGGAAGAAACCTTGTTCAAGGTAATGTTAGGTTGATCAATAGAACTTAAGGAATTCATTTCATAATTTATTCGTGCATTTCGCTATTTGTTCATTCATGAATCGGTTTTGCAAATTTCAGGATGCACTTACAAGCAGTTCTTAGACTACAAGCCACTAAACTATGACGACACAAGAGGTGCAGTGGCATTCGTACAATGGACTAAAACAACTGATTCAACCATCCGAATGAGCAAGTGTACTGTGGATCAATAAGTTACCTTTGTTACTGGCATGTTTGTTGATGAGGCCCTCACATGGTGGAATCTGCAAGTACAGACGTTGGGTGATGATGTTGCGTATGGTATGTCTTGGGATGATCTGAAGGAAAGGATGAGGGAGAAGTATTGATTTCGAGCTGAACTCCAGAAACTGGAAACCAAATTCTAGAACTTGCCCATGGTTGGAGCAAAAATAGCGGCTTACATGCAAAGGTTTCAAGACCTTTCACGTGTGATTCCCTTTCTTGTGACGCCGGAATTCAAGCGCATTGAGCACTATCTTTGGGGATTAGCTTCGGAAATCCGAAGCTTGGTGACATCAGCAAACCCCGCTACAATCACACAGGTTGTGACTCTAGCTGTCAGCCTCACTAAAGATGCAGTCAGAATGAAGAAGTTCTCATTGAAAATAATTGAGAAGTGGAAACACATGCCGAGTCTTCTGGTGATAAGAAAAGGAAGCACTCGAACCTCAAGCAAGCAACTCATAAGAACAACAATAATTCCAACAACAACAAGAAGCGAGACACTAATCCGCCTCGAGAGGTGAAAAAGTTTGCTGCTACAAACGACACTGGAGTTAAAATGTATCAGGGCTATCTGCCCAAGTGTGACAAGTGCAAGTACCATCATTTGGGAGCTTTCCGTGTGGTGAAGTGTGATAAGTGTGGAAAGTTAGGTCATCGTACCAAAAATTGTTGGGGAACGGGAAATGGAGGTGGCGCTGGTAATGGAAACCGAACTGGGAATGGAGTTGGTAATGGTAATGGAAATGGGAATGGGAATGGTAATGGCAATGGGAACCGGAACAATAATTGGAATGGAAATGGACGCGGCCAGCGATGCTATGGATGTGGCAGTAAAGATCACTACAAGAAAGACTGCCCAAAGGAAAACAACGCTCAAGGAAGAGCTTTTGTCATTGGAGCAAGGAACGCCCGCCAAGACCCTAACGTGGTCACCGGTACGTTTCTTATCAACAATCACTTTGCATCTATATTGTTTGATATTGGTGCTAATTATACCTTTATGTCTGTGGAATTTAAAAATATACTCGGAGTTGAGTCTAGTAGGCTAGATTTTCCTTACTCGATAGAATTAGCCGATGGTAAACTTGTTGAGTCGGGATAATTCGTTAAAGGGTGCGTATTGGAACTTGGCGAATAGAAATTTAGCATTGATCTCTTACCCGTCCAGTTAGGTAGCATTGATTTAGTAGTTGGCATGGATTGGTTGTCCGAGAATCGAGCCGAAGTTGTTTGCCATGAGAAGATTATTCGTATTCCGCTTGCGAACGAGGAAACACTCATTGTGCACAGAGAGAAGCAAGACACGACCTTGTGAATCATCAGTTGTATGAAAGCTCAAAAGTGTTTGCGAAAAGGATGTGTTGCCTTTTTAGCTCATGTGGTTGACAAGAAAACTGAGGAGCCGAAGCTTGAAGATATCCCTGTGGTCAAGGAATTTCCCAAAGACTTGTGGGGATTACCACCATAACGATAAGTCGAATTTCACATTGACTTGGTACCGGGAGCCGCACCTGTGGCATAGGCACCATATCGATTTGCACCATCCGAGATGCAAGAATTATCCACACAACTTCAAGAGTTATTGGATAAAGGATTCATTAGACCAAGCTTCTCTCCTGGGGGAGCTCCAGTGTTATTTGTAAAGAATAAGGATGGAACTTTCAGGATGTGTATAGACTATCGAGAGTTGAATAAACTGACTGTCAAGAATCGGTATCCGCTACCGAGGATTGACGATTTATTCGATCAACTGCAAGGATCAAGCTTCTACTCCAAGATAGACCTAAGGTCTGGTTACCATCAGTTGAGGATTCAAGAAGAGAGCATTCCACAGACGGCATTCCGAACTCGTTATGGGCACTACGAGTTTCTTATTATGCCATTCGGATTGACAAACGCACCAGCGCTCTTTATGGATTTAATGAACTGTGTGTGCAAACCATATCTAGATAAATTCGTGATGGTGGACAAGTCATGTATACGCGACTTTCCTGAAGTATTTCCTGAGGAATTACCTGGTCTCCCACCTCACAGTCAAGTTGAGTTTCAAATCGAGCTAACTCCTTGAGCGGCACCTATAGCTCATGCACCTTACCGACTGGCCACAGCCGAACTGAAGGAATTATCTACGCAATTGCAGCAGCTATTGGAAAAAGGTTTTATTCGTCCTAGCTCGTCACCCTGGGGAGCCCCTATACTCTTTTTCAAGAAAAAGGATGACATTTTTTGTATGTGCATCGATTATCGCGAGCTGAACAAAGTAACTATCAAGAACCATTACTGTTACACCTGTGTCTGTAATCATTGTAAACAGTACCGTTATCAATAAAACAAAGTTATTTGATCCCAATGTTTGTTTGTTTATGTTTGACATTTTTCATGTTTTGGTTTTTATTCAATTTCAAACTCTACATCGCTTTCTGGAGAATTATACGCAAACTGGTGCGTAAACGTAATCAGTTTAATGTGACAAATACTCCGAAACATCAACATATACTTAACATACCTTAAATAACCCTTACATAACTTAGAAATAAGTTTTAAAGGCTTTGGTATGGCAGAAACAAGTTAATTCGCCTACAGGGACTAAATTCGACAAACTGCGAAAGTATGACGATTCATACTAGAGCAGACATTCTGGAACATGACCATAAGTTAAACATACCATAAATATATCCTTTACATAGCTTAGAAATAGGCTTTAAGGGGTCCGGTGTGCTAAAATAAACTTTTGGGTCATTCAGGGACTAAAAGCGTCAAAAAGTGCACAAGTTTGCATTTTGACATCCGGACATCCAAAAATTTATGTAAGCACTAAAATATATTATTTTAGTGTTTGGCATAAGAAAAATCCATTCGTCACGCAATTTGGATCGTTTTTCGCGCTTATGCGCATTCCGTCGTAATTAAGCGAACATCGCGATCGTACGACCAAACGAACCAACATCTGGCATTTTTTTGAGCATGTTTCATGTCCACAATGTTTAGGAAACATTTTAGGGCCTTAAAGTTGGCTTAACGGGCCTTAAACGTGTTGAAATGAGCCTTAAACACCAACAGGGACCAAAACTGTCAATTCAGTAAAGTTGTTTCTGATCAGAAGGGCCAGGCGGCCCGTGTAAACCCTTGGTGTCTCCTTACGCGGCCGGTGTCAGCCTCCCAGATCAGTTTAATCAGTTTTAACAGCTGTTAACAACTGTTATGCACTCCAAACCCAATTCCACATGTTGATACCTGATCATGGGGGGCCATTTTGAGTTACCTTAGTGTTGCAACAAGTGTAGGGACAAGATCAAAGAACGGTTTACGATAAACGATCTTAATGGTTCCAAAAATCCAATAAATACCCCATGATCTCAACCCCAAAAACCCACACCTTTGAAATCTGAATTTGCTCTCTAAGTTGTTGTGTTTAACACTTCATACCTGAGAGTATTTGGATTCAAAACTTCCGTTCTTGGACCCTTTGTAAGTGTTCCTTCGTTCTTTTTATTCTTTTAGCGTTAAAGTCAAACTTTGTTTGACTTTCTACATTGACCAGTTTATGGTCAATGCGAAGTTCGGTTGAACTTCATAACGTGAGCGTAATCACGATGGTTATAGTCACTAGTGACTATACCTACTGATTACCACGTTATCTAGGCTCAGTGACGAGTCGTAGTTTCGGCCAAAATGCGTGTTATTGCGTATTTTGTAACCAAACTACTCTTAGGTATCAAAACCGTTTGTTTTGATACCAAACCTGTTTTCTAAACTTAGATAAGCATGTTTTAACATGCTTAGCTCGTCACTTTTAGTTTAGTGCTTATATAGGGTCGTAAGGTAAGCGATCTAAACAATCGCTTATACTTTCGAACCCGACCCGTTTGGTCGATCATTAGGATCCGACCAAACACATTAGGTGACCATAGTTGTATAGGGAATAACCTTCCGAGGTTATACCTTATGGTCACATCGTTTAAGTAGTTGTATGATAGGTAGTTTATATGCCTTAGGTAAATTACCAAAATGCCCTTTTTACACCAAAATTCATTTTAAGCATATGTAACATAACTTTTGGTATCTAAACTGTTTTGGTAACAATATTAGACATGTTAAGGCATATTTTACTTATCATAGGACTAGTTAGGCATTCCGAACGCGTTTCATGCGAACGACGCGTTAAAGTAGCATAAGCTACCTAAACGGGTCGCAATGGGTCGTAAGCACTTAGGTTAGGTTTCATTTTAGAATGTAGGCTTTATTGAACCATACTACATGAGTTCTTATACTCATTTGGTTTACGAACCCTCATTCCATCCGATCCTCCGATTTAGGTCCGGTTTATTAACATAGTTACCTATATTAGGTGCCGTTTGATTTCCGTGATCTCTAGCATTGTTTGGTTGTTACTCAAGGACTACTAAGCAATCTCAAGTGAGTACATAGACCCCTCTTTTACTGTTTTCAAACTGTTTTGGGGTGGAACACATGTGCCTACTTGTTACTTTCATGCTTTCCATGTTTTCACATCATATACTTGCTATGTTCATTAGTACACCTATAGTACATGATTTACATTACATTGTTTTGCTATGTATGTTGACTGATAGCATGCTAGCACATTGATTTACATGACTTTTCTGCTTTGTATGTTAACTTAGCATACTTAGTACATTTTTTATTCATCACATGCTTACATTTTGGTATGACATTTGGTTTGTTCAAACGGGACAATATACATTCATTAACATTGATCACGCCATTCGTTAGTAGGTAGTGGTACCATAGGAATTGACAACTCCCGTTCCTAACATCCTAGGTATGTTTGGATGGAAGGAATGACCGAATTCGATAAACATAACACAGATAAACCTTTAATTTGTTTAAAGGTCTATCACCACAATCACAAGGCTTGAATGTATGCATTTTCACAACACCGCATAATTGTTTGTATTCGGTATAGCATGCATTTCCACAAAACATAACGTTGATTTAAACCACGTTTTACTTCAATACATTGCTTTGTGCATTTTTACCTATGGTTTAGTTGATACATATTTCACTTGCCATACATGACATTTTGGTTATACATTACATAATTGACATTTGACATAGACATTTTGGCATTGATATACACATTTAGTGATTTACAATAGACATAGACATTTTGATATGGTTTACGCAAAACCACTTGACAATTGATTTATACATGAACAATTTACAATGATGGTTGGTTTGGATAAGTGATTTGAGTAATGAGGCGTGTGTAATGTGAAACAAGCATGGTGGATACGCCGCTGGTACTTCCTATATATAAGTGCTTGTATGATATTACATGTCGTAGCGTTACTTAAATCATTTCAATATTTGACATATTACATATTACATAAACAACTTATTTTTTTTACAAGACTTTGTCTTACAAAACAGTTTATTTTATACAACTCATTTTACTCAGTTATTTTATTAGCCATGCACCTTTATTTTATATAGTCTGATTTCTTATCGATTTTTCATACGATTTATAAAAGAAAACACTTAACAAGATTCATGACTAATTTTTATTAATCCTATCTTTTAAAACCCAAGTCATAAATCCTATTTTCACTAAACCTATGTATCTCACAGGCATTTTTATGCTGACGTACCTATTTTCACATGTGTTTTCAGGAGCTGTCGCTTAGGATGATGATCATGACATTAGGGCGGACCTGTGCCTTAGAGACATAAAACGAAGATAGACTTAGTTTAATTATGTTATGTACTCTTGGTTTCATGTTTAAAGACAATGTAACTCTCTTGTTGATAAATAAAACGTAACTTTAATTTCCATGGGTGTGAAATAATAATTCTTTTACAACACTCCCCGACGTTTCCGCCACGTGTTTCTCGTTTTACGTGGTCGGGGTGTGACAGAAGAGTTGGTATCTGAGCCAATGGTTATAGGGAATTAGGTTATTAGTAATGCTTTGACCTAGACTATAACCTTTCTAGGACCCCAACACAAGTTATCTTGTGTTTAGATCTTAAAACATGCACTTCACCTATCCTTAGGTGATAACCACAACGGGAACATCAAGTTCGGATCCGCTTTGAAAACTAATCATCTGTTCTAGGATGATTGATTACTAGGTTTTGAACCCCCTTTAAATTTTCAAAATCTCGTCAAGGTTTTGGGTTTTAAATAGTGTGAACACGTGCAAACTGGAAGGGTGAATGCCTGTACCCTGGGTTTTCTATCTAAGGCAAGAGTGTTTGTACAAATCCACATAATCAGACAAGTCACTCTTACCTGGGAACTCTTGGGGTGAGTGTTCACTTATAGGCGAGCATGTCTTCGCGATACATTATTTTTCACCCATTTACTTTGATTAGTCAATGTGTGTTGTTTGTCTGCTTTGTGATGCGGACGAATGACCACCATCTTTGCTTTTGTTGATTTTGTTCCATCTCATCCTTTTCATTCAATCATCTCACTCGTTTCCTTTCATGTTTCCTCTTTTAGAATGCCTCCTCGATGCGAGAATCAGATAGCTAATGCCGAACTGGCAGAAATTATCGCACAGCAAATGGCTACTGCGTTCCCAAATCTTATTGCTCAATGGAACCAAGCCAACAACAACAATCATGCTCCATGCAATTTCAAGAGTTTCAATTCGGCTAAGCCACTCAAGTTTAGTGGTTCTGAGGGAGCAACTGGGCTCCTTCAATGGTTCGAGAGCATCGAGAACACTTTTCGTCACGTTCAGTGCCCTGATAATCGCAAGGTCGAGTTTTCTTCGAGTGTGTTTCAGAAGAGGGCTCTTACGTGGTGGAACGGGGTTATGAGAGACCGTGGTGCTGAGGTTGCTTTAGCACAGACATGGGCTGAACTTAGGGCCCTTATGATGAGGGATTTTTGCCCTCGTCATGAGCTGCGAGCTCTAGAAAGGGAGTTAGATGATCTGAAACAGGATAGTGGCGAACATCGGGCGTATACTGATAGGTATGAGGAGCTGAGTTTGCTATGCCCAACGATGGTCACCCCACTCAACAAGGCTATCGAAAGGTACATCGATGGTCTACCTGACTCAGTACAAGACATCATTACTGGTAGTAACCCTACCACACTCCGTCAGGCGATCGAGTTAGCAGCGACATTGACTGAGTCGTAGGTTCGAAAGGGAAAGCTGCATAAAAAGGGTGACAAAGGTAAGAAGCAGGCGTCTGACAAAGAGGATGACAAGAATGGTAAGAACAAGAAGGGTAAGGAATCTGGTTCTTCGAAAGGGTCAAGGAAGCGTAAGGCTTCCCAAAATTTTGCTGTCACTACCCAAGTTAACCAGGCAGCTCCCAACCAACCCGCACAGCCTCCAGCGAAGAAGCATTATGCAGGGAATGCACCTTTGTGCAATAGATGCAACAGTCACCATCAGCCGCAACTTCCGTGCCGTTTCTGTACTAACTGTGGGAAGTCAGGTCATCTTGTTGATGTTTGTCGTTTTGCTCAGAATCAGGCAGTTCAGAACCCGGCTCAACGAGTTGTTCAGCCTCCTGCTCAGCAACAGGGTCAAGCTGCACGACCACACTACCCACCAGGTTCTTGTTATAACTGTGGGGATCTGACCCACTACCATAATCAATGCCCAAGATTGGTGAATGCGAATCCAAATCAGAATCAGGCTCATGCTCGAGGTCGAGTCTTCAACATGAATGCACAAGAGGTACAAGCAGACAATGAAGTGGTGAAAGGTACATTCTTTATTAATAATCAGCCTGCATCTGTTCTTTTTCATTCGGGTGCCGATAAGAGTTTTGTGTCATTATCTTTTGAGCCATTGCTTCGCATGTCTAGAACGAAACTAGGTAAACCTTTGACAGTAGAAGTTGCTAGTGGTGAACCCATTGTTCTTGATTCTGTTCTTCGCAACTGCCAGTTGAACCTTAACAACCACCTATTTCCTATTGACCTCACGCCTATGTAACTTGGAAGCTTCGACGTTATAGTGGGTATGGATTGGTTAGCCAAGCATCGCACAGAGGTAGTTTGTTTTGAGAAGATTGTTCGTGTGCTGCTTTCGACAGGCGAGATCCTACAGGTTCGTGGTGAGAAACCTGCTGGTGGTCTCAAACTCATGTCTTGTTTTAAAGCTCGGAAGTATCTGCGAAAGAACTATGTGGCCTTTTTAGCACATGTTGTAGCAGATAAGGGCAAAGGTAAGTCTATTCAAGATATCCCTGTGGTTCGGGATTATCCTGAAGTATTTCCTGAAGAGTTACCTGGTCTACCCCCAGCACGCCAAGTCGAGTTCCGTATTGATCTCGTACCTGGTGCAAACCCCATTGCCAGATCTCCATATCGTCTTGCACCGTCTGAGATGCAAGAGTTGTCTAAGCAGCTTCAGGAGCTCTCTGACAAAGGTTTTATCCGTCCTAGCTTTTCACCTTGGGGTGCTCCCGTTCTTTTTGTCAAGAAGAAGGATGGATCTTTTAGGATGTGTATCGATTATCGTGAGCTTAACAAGCTTACCATCAAGAATTGATATCCCCTACCTCGCATTGATGATCTCTTTGATCAGTTGCAGGGCGCTTCTTATTTTTCAAAGATTGATCTGCGATCTGGATATCATCAACTTCGTGTGCATGAAGAAGACATTCCCAAGACAGCGTTCCGCACTCGTTATGGGCATTATGAGTTCACAGTCATGCCATTCGGTTTGACTAATGCTCCTGCTGTTTTCATGGACTTAATGAATAGGGTCTGCAAGCCTTATTTGGATCAGTTCGTCATTGTTCTTATTGATGACATTTTGATATACTCTAAGACGCGAGCTGATCACGAGCAACATCTTCGTCTTACTCTGGAACTCCTAAAGAAAGAGCAACTTTTCGCCAAATTCTCCAAGTGTGAATTCTGGCTTAAAGAAGTTCAATTCTTAGGACATATTGTCAACGAACAAGGTATTCATGTAGATCCCTCCAAGATCAGTGCGATCAAGGATTGGGATACGCCTACTACTCCTACTGAAGTTCGTTCTTTTCTTGGTCTTGCGGGTTATTATCGCCGCTTCATTGAAAACTTCTCAAAGATTGCAGTTCCTCTAACTGCTCTAACTCAGAAGAACAAGCCCTTTGATTGGGGATTCAAACAAGAGCAAGCTTTTCAAAACTTGAAGCAGAAGCTTTGTGACGCGCCTGTTCTGACTTTTCCTGAGGGCAATGATGATTTCGTCGTTTATTGCGATGCATCTAAATTGGGTCTTGGCTGCATTCTGATGCAAAGAAACAAAGTCATAGCATATGCATCGAGGCAGTTGAAGATACATGAGAAGAACTACACCACTCATGATCTTGAGTTGGGTGCAGTTTTCTTCGCTCTTAAGATCTGGAGACACTATTTGTACGGTACAAAATGTGTGGTTTTCACGGACCCCAAAAGTCTTCAGCATATCTTCAATCGGAAAGAACTCAACATGAGGCAACGACGTTGGGTTGAGCTTCTAAACGACTATGACTGCGAAATTCGCTACCATCCTGGTAAGGTGAATGTCGTAGCCGATGCATTGAGTCGTAAGGAACGTACTAAGCTTCATTGTGTTAGTGTTCAATCTGATAATCAAGCTCGATCCGACATCCAAGCCCATATTTCTCAGGCTCAACACACTTGTGTTTCACAAGGTTTGATGGATAAGGAATTTCCCTATCACATAACCCCTGATCTGGAACTGAAGAACAATGGATCGTATTACTTCATGGACTGTTTATGGGTCCCAAGCCAAGATAACCTTCACACCTTGCTTATGGATGAAGTCCATAAGTCTCGTTATTCTATTCATCCTGGATCAGATAAGATGTATAAGGATCTTCGTATTCAGTATTGGTGGCCTGGTATGATGAAAGACATTGCCTTATATGTATCAAAATGCCTTACTTGTCTTAAGGTTAAGGCTGAACATCAGTGTCCTTCTGGTTTATTGGTGCAACCAGAGATCCCAGTTTGGAAATGGGAAAACATTACTATGGATCTTATTACCAAACTTCCGCGCACAAAGAAAGGTCATGATGCCCTCTAGGTAGTTGTTGATCGTCTTACTAAGTCAGCGCATTTCTTGCCAATTCGTGAGGATTTTTTTGCTGACAAACTTGCTAAAATCTATGTGGATGAAATTTTAGCTCGACATGGTGTTCCTTTGAACATCATTTCTGACAGAGATGCTCGCTTCACTTCTCATTTTTGGAGAACCATGCAATCTGCTATGGGGACCCAACTTAATCTGAGCACAGCTTATCATCCGCAAACGGATGGTCAATCTGAAAGAACAATCCAGACTCTAGAGGATATACGTAGAGCTTGTGTGATCGATTTTGGTGGTAGTTGGGATTCACATCTTTCGTTGATCGAATTCTCCTACAACAACAGTTATCACTCCAGCGTCAACATGGCTCCTTTCGAGGCTCTCTATGGTTGAAAATGTCGTTCACCAGTCTGCTGGAATGAGATCGGTGAGGCTCAGGGTACTGGACCTGCCCTCATTTTAGAGACAACTGATAAGGTTAAGAAAGTTCGTGATAACCTTTAGACAGCTAGAAGCCGTCAAAAGAGTTACGCGGACGAAGGACGCAAGCCCATGGAATTTCAAGTCGGTGATCGCGTATTACTTAAGGTCTCACCTTGGAAAGGTGTGATCAGATTTGGAAAGAAAGGAAAACTTGTACCTAGATATGTTGGACCATTCAGGATCGTCGAAAGAATCGGTAAGGTAGCCTACAGACTTGAGTTACCTCCTGAACCGTGAAATGTTCATCCAACCTTTCATGTGTCCAATCTCAAGAAGTGTTTAGCTGATGAGAACCTCCACATACCACTTGACGAAATTCATGTTGATAAAACACTGAAATTTGTTGAGAAGCCAGTGGAAATCATGGAACGTGAAGTCAAGTGGCTTAAACGCAAGCGCATTCCTTTGGTCAAAGTTCGCTGGGAATCTAAACGTGGACCCGAGTTTACATGGGAACGTGAAGATCAAATGAAGGCGAAGTATCCGCATCTATTCTCACGAGTTTCCTCTAAATAAATTTCGGGACCAAATTTCCACAAGTAGGGGAGACTGTGACACCTGTGTCTGTAATCATTGTAAATAGTACCATTATTAATAAAACAAAGTTATTTGATCCCAATGTTTGTTTGTTTATGTTTGACATTTTTCATGTTTTGGTTTTTATTCAATTTCAAACTCTACATCGCTTTCTGGAGAATTATACGCAAACTGGTGCGTAAACGTAATCAGTTTAACGTGAAAAATACTCCAAAACATCAACATATACTTAACATACCTTAAATAACCCTTACATAACTTAGAAATAAGTTTTGAAGGCTTTGGTATGGCAGAAACAAGTTAATTCGCCTAGAGGGACTAAATTCGACAAACTACGAAAGTATGATGATTCGTACTAGAGCAGACATTCCAGAACATGACCATAAGTTAAACATACCATAAATATCCTTTACATAACTTAGAAATAGGCTTTAAGGGGTCCGGTGTGCTAAAATAAACTTTTGGGTCATTGAGGGACTAAAAGCGTCAAAAAGTGCACAAGTTTGCATTTTCGCGCATAACTTACATTCTGAATACATCCGGACATCCAAAAATTTATGTAAGCACTAAAATATTTTATTTTAGTGTTTGGCATAAGAAAAATCCATTCGTCACGCAATTTGGATCGTTTTTCGCGCTTATGCGCATTCCGTCGTAATTAAGCGAACATCGCGATCGTACGACCAAACGAACCAACATCCGGCATATTTTTGAGCATGTTTCATGTCCACAATGTTTAGGCATCATTTTAGGGCCTTAAAGTTGGCTTAACGGGCCTTAAACGTGTCGAAATAAGCCTTAAACACCAACAGGGACCAAAACTGTCAATTCAGCAAAGTTGTTTCTGATCAGAAGGGCCAGGCGGCCCGCGTAAACCCTTGGTGTCTCCTTACGCGGCCCGTGTCAGCCTCCCAGATCAGTTTAATCAGTTTTTACAGCTGTTAACAGCTGTTATGCACTCCAAACTCAATTCCACGTGTTGATACCTGATCATCGGGGGCCATTTTGAGTTACCTTAGTGTTGCAACAAGTGTAGGGACAAGATCAAAGAACGGTTTACGATAAACGATCTTAACGGTTCAAGAAATCCTATAAATACCCCATGATCTCAACCCCAAAAACCCACACCTTTGAAATCTGAATTTGCTCTCTAAGTTGTTGTGTTTAACACTTCATACCTGAGAGTATTTGGATTCAAAACTTCCGTTCTTGGACCCTTTGTAAGTGTTCCTTCGTTCTTTTTATTCTTTTAGCGTTAAAGTCAAACTTTGTTTGACTTTCTACATTGACCAGTTTATGGTCAATGCGAAGTTCGGTTGAACTTCATAACGTGAGCGTAATCACGATGGTTATAGTCGCTAGTGACTATACCTACTGATTACCACGTTATCTAGGCTCAGTGACGAGTCGTAGTTTCGGCCAAAATGCGTGTTATTGCGTATTTTGTAACCAAACTACTCTTAGGTATCAAAACCATTTGTTTTGATACCAAACCTATTTTCTAAACTTAGATAAGCATGTTTTAACATGCTTAGCTCGTCACTTTTAGTTTAGTGCTTATATAGGGTCGTAAGGTTAGCGATCTAAACAATCGCTTATACTTTCCAACCCGACCCGTTTGGTCGATCATTAGGATCCGACCAAACACATTAGGTGACCATAGTTGTATAGGGAATAACCTTCCGAGGTTATACGTTGTGGTCACATCGTTTAAGTAGTTGTATGATAGGTAGTTTATATGCCTTAGGTAAATTACCAAAATGCCCTTTTTACGCCAAAATTCATTTTAAGCATATGTAACATAACTTTTGGTATCTAAACTGTTTTGGTAACAATATTAGACATGTTAAGGCATATTTTACTTATCATAGGACTAGTTAGGCATTCCGAACGCGTTTCACGCGAACGACGCATTAAAGTAGCATAAGCTACCTAAACGGGTCGTAATGGGTCGTAAGCACTTAGGTTAGGTTTCATTTTAGAATGTAGGCTTTGTTGAACCATACTACATGAGTTCTTATACTCATTTGTTTTACGAACCCTCATTCCATCCGATCCTCCGATTTAGGTCCGGTTTATTAACATAGTTACCTATATTAGGTGCCGTTTGATTTCCGTGATCTCTAGCATTGTTTGGTTGTTACTCAAGGACTACTAAGCAATCTCAAGTGAGTACATAGACCCCTCTTTTACTGTTTTCAAACTGTTTTGGGGTGGAACACATGTGCCTACTTGTTACTTTCATGCTTTCCATGTTTTCACATCATATACTTGCTATGTTCATTAGTACACCTATAGTACATGATTTACATTACATTGTTTTGCTATGTATGTTGACTGATAGCATGCTAGCACATTGATTTACATGACTTTTCTGCTTTGTATGTTAACTTAGCATACTTAGTACATTTGTTATTCATCACATGCTTACATTTTGGTATGACATTTGGTTTGTTCAAATGGGACAATATACATTCATTAACATTGATCACGCCATTCGTTAGTAGGTAGTGGTACCATAGGAATTGACAACTCCCGTTCCTAACATCCTAGGTATGTTTGGATGGAAGGAATGACCGAATTCGATAAACATAACACAGATAAACCTTTAATTTGTTTAAAGGTCTATCACCACAATCACAAGGCTTGAATGTATGCATTTTCACAACACCGCATAATTGTTTGTATTCAGTATAGCATGCATTTCCACAAAATATAACGTTGATTTAAACCACGTTTTACTTCAATACATTGCTTTGTGCATTTTTACCTATGGTTTAGTTGATACATATTTCACTTGCCATACATGACATTTTGGTTATACATTACATAATTGACATTTGACATAGACATTTTGGCATTGATATACACATTTAGTGATTTACATTAGACATAGACATTTTGATATGGTTTACGCAAAACCACTTGACAATTGATTTATACATGAACAATTTACAATGATGGTTGGTTTGGATAAGTGATTTGAGTAATGAGGCGTGTGTAATATGATACAAGCATGGTGGATACGCCGCTGGTACTTTCTATATATAAGTGCTTGTATGATATTACATGTCGTAGCGTTACTTAAATCATTTCAATATTTGACATATTACATATTACATAAACAACTTATTTTTTTTACAAGACTTTGTCTTACAAAACAGTTTATTTTATACAACTCATTTTACTCAGTTATTTTATTAACCACGCACCTTTATTTTATATAGTCTGATTTCTTATCGAGTTTTCATACGATTTATAAAAGAAAACACTTAACAAGATTCATGACTATTTTTTATTAATCCTATCTTTTAAAACCCAAGTCATAAATCCTATTTTCACTAAACCTATGTATCTCACAGGCATTTTTATGCTGACGTACCTATTTTCACATGTGTTTTCAGGAGCTGTCGCTTAGGATGATGATCATGACATTAGGGCGGACCTGTGCCTTAGAGACATAAAACGAAGATAGACTTAGTTTAATTATGTTATGTACTCTTGGTTTCATGTTTAAAGACAATGTAACTCTCTTGTTGATAAATAAAACGTAACTTTAATTTCCATGGTTGTGAAACAATAATTCTGTTACAACACTCCCCGAGGTTTCCGCCACGTGTTTCTCGTTTTACGTGGTCGGGGTGTGACAATTACACACTTCCATGTATCGACGATCTGTTCGACCAGTTGCGATGGTCGAGCTTCTATTCTAAAAGTGATCTGAGATCGGGCTACCATCAGCTGAGAGTCCAAGACGAGGACATCTCTAAGACTGCCTTCAGAACTCGCTAAGGTCATTACGAGTTTCTAGTTATGCCATTTGGAATGACCAACGCACCTGTGGTTTTCATGGATCTCATGAACCGAGTGTGCAAACCCTACCTTGACAAATTCGTAATAGTATTCATCGATGACATCTTGATCTACTCTAAGAATTGAGAGGAACACAAGCAACATTTCTGTCTTATTCTGGAACTTCTCCGAAACGAACAACTCTGTTACTTGGTAGATTCATGGCATGTTGGATGAATAAAATGTGTGTTAGAACCCTTAGGAATTCTGATTCATGGAATCTTTTGATCAAAATGGTGATTGATAATTTTTCCAAAATTGCTCAACCGCATTGGTCTCGAGGCATTCAAATAACAAAAGAAAGCAACAGAGAGTTCTAATATCATATTAAAGTTAAACAGTTTTGTGTCAATTTAACATTCAAAATCACTTCACATAACCTCAATTACATTAATCATGACTTAAATCCATAAAGGCAATCCTCTTAAACATCCCAATTTTCTAACAGAACAATAAACTCATTGTTCTCAGTAAACCTAAAATCAACAACATTTCAAATTCAGCTTCTTAATAACCTAATAACAATTAACAACCTTCATTCACAATCATAAAACATAATTATGTAAAAACAATGAAAACTATACTCACAAGCTTAATTGCAATTTCTTCATTCGTCTGAACATTAGTACCTGCAACACAAAACAATGAAAATCAACCAGAACACACAAATTAAACAAGATTAACCGACGACACCGGAGATTTTGGAACATTTGCACAAAATTTGCACAAATAAAAAGACGTAGAAAATGATAATATGAGAAATTGAGGAAGAATAGAAAGACAGACATACCTAGATAGAGTAGATTCATTTTCTTTAATGAATCTGATGATAGAAACCCATATTTATTGTTGAAGAGTTGATGTTCGAAGATGATAGAAACCCATATTGATTATTCTAGAAACCCTATATCTACAAAATCGCCTGAAGAGAGAAAAGCATGGGTTGCAATGCGATTTGAAAGTGAGGAGTTGAGCGCATCCATTCTGAAAGTACCTAGCTTTTGAAATTTGAAATCCCCCCAATGCATATTAGTTAAATCCCTTAATAGATATTATATTATATTTAATTTAATTTAATTTTTTTTAAAAAGACAGTGATGTAATAATTCGATAAGAAAAGCATTGTTGGTAGAACATAGGATCAACATATAAGAAAAAACGATGTCATACTCTAGTCTCCTTTAATAGAAAGGGGAGATTTAATCTGAATATGTTAACAACCAGATTAGGATGCTATGTTTATTAAACATTATTAAAAAACAAAAAATATATATATTTTACTAAACCATCCTTTTATGAATACTAATCTAAAAAAACATAATAAGTTGACTGTACACGGGTTTATAATTAATTCGTGTAATACACGGGTTTATAAACCAGCTAATGTATATAGGCTCCTTTGGATTTTGATTAGGCATTAGTTAATTGTTTTCCCCAAGAGTATGTATAGACATGTTACTAAACTTATTAGTTTATTAATTTATTTATTTATTTTAAGGGTTAATTTAATATCTATAGCCCCATTTGGATTTTGATAAGTCATTAGTGTTTTTGAATTTTTGAAATAAACAAAAAAAATTGTTTGATGATAAATACAGTTTATAATTTTCAATTTTTTTTAGTGTTTTACATGTATTGTATTATAGTTATACATGTGTAGTTTTTTTCTTGTTTCACCTAAATTTGTGTTCCATTGTATAAGTATTCGAGAAAGAAGGAAAAGGCTTAACAAAAAATAGTGTGAAATAGTTTCGTGAAATGCAGATATTTTCGAGAAAGAAGGAAGAAGCTTAATAAAAAATAGTGTGAAATAGTTTCGTGAAATATAGATATTAGATTAGTTTTAGTTGGTTTTAATAAAAATCAATGTAGTTATAGCGTTATATGATCTCTTTCAATGTTTTTTTTATCTGATGAGAATGTAAAAAAAGCTTTTATTCAAATCAGTTAATTTTGTATGTGTAATTTTACTTTCCACGTTTTTTTTTTCTCACAGAATAGCGGTATGCCCTTTTCGTAAGCACTTCTGGTCTTTTAGAAATGAGATGATGCTTACAACAGCACCACTCCTTTCACCTTGAACGATAAGAGGTTCGCCGATGGAACGAGGAAAGCGGACCATTTTCTCTTGGTAGAGTATCACCGCTCGGTGTTGGGATAACCAATCTATCCCGCTGACAACGTCGAAGCTTCCAAGAACGATGGGAAAGAGATTGATGACGAAAGTTTGACCAGATAGCACAAGATTACAATTATTGATGACGTGTGAGGCCTCAATGTTTCTACCATTGGCTAATTCGACGACGTGCTTAGTGTTTAAATGTGACATCTGTGTCACTTCAACCAACAAACAAATACCAAATGAATGAAATATTGTGTTTCATACTTGGGATTTGTATAAATATGTGTATCATTTGCACATATCATTTCTTGTTCGATTTCGAGCTTTAAATCGCTTTCTTGAAGGTTATACGCGAACTGATGCGTGAATGTAATCAGTTTAATGCAACAAACACTCCAGAACAGTGACATAGGCTTAATATACCTTAAATAACCTTTACATATCTTAGAAATAAGTTTTGGAGGGTTTGGTGTGTCGAAATCAAGTTTATTCGATCGCATGGACTATTTATGTCAAACTGCAAAAGTATACCGAATAGGGAAATGAATATCCTTTTGATTATTCCATCATTTCCATTTCGGACGAAGAACCCGTTGAGGAAAATGACTCGATCCGTTCATTTTCGCTTCTAAAGAATATCCGTTGAGGGAAATGAATATCCTTTTGATTATTCCTTCATTTCCATTTCTGACGAAGAACTCGTTGAGGAAAATGAGTCAATCCGTTCATTTTCGCTTCTGAAGAATATCCATTGAGGGAAATGAATATCCTTTTGATAATTCCTTCATTTCCATTTCTGACGAAGAACCCGTTGAGGAAAATGACTCGATCCGTTCATTTTCGCTTCTAAAGAATATCCGTTGAGGCAAATGAATATTATTTCTTCATTTCCATTTCTGATGAAGAACCCGTTGAGGAAAATGACTCGATCCGTTCATTTTCGCTTCTGAAGAATATCCGTTGAGGGAAATGAATATCCTTTTGATTATTCATTCATTTCCATTTCTGACGAAGAACCCGTTGAGTAAAATGAAGCATCCATTCATTTTCGCTTCTAAAGAATATCCGTTGAGGGAAATGAATATCCTTTTGATTATTCCTTCATTTCCATATCTGACAAAGAACCCATTGAAGAAAATGAATCATCCATTCATTTTCGCTTCTGAAGAATATTCATCGAGGGAAATGAATATCCTTTCAATTTTTTTTCCGTCATTTCCACTTCTGACGATGTACCTGTTAAGGAAAAAAATGAATCATCCATTCATTTTTCGCTTTAAAGTATATCAACTGGGAAATGACAAGATTATGCCTTGCATATCTTTGATGGGTTAATCTACGCAAATAGATGACACCCTAGATTCCATGCAAGACATTTATTCAACACAAACGTCACAAACAGACTCCTACAAATAAATTTCGGGACGAAATTTCCTAAAGTAGGGGAGACTGTGACATCTGTGTCACTTCAACCATCAAACAAATACCAAATCAATTAAATTTTGTGTTTTATACTTGGGATTTGTATAAATATGTGTATCATTTGCACATATCAATTCTTGTTCGATTTCGAGCTTTAAATCGCTTTCTGGAAGGTTATACGCGAACTGATGCGTGAATGTAATCAGTTTAATTCAAAAAACACTCCGGAACAGTGACATAGGCTTAACATACCTTAAATAACCTTTACATAACTTAGAAATAAGTTTTGGAGGGTTTGGTGTGTCGAAATCAAGTTTATTCGATCGTAGGGACTATTTATGTCAAACTGCAAAAGTATACCGAATCGAATGGTAACGAACATTCTGAAAGTTTATGATAAGTTAAACATGCCCTAAATATCATTTACATAGCTTATAAATAGGCTTTGAGGTGTTTGGTGCGCAAAAAATAAACTTATTTGATCAACAGGGACTAAAAGCGTCAAAAAGTGCATAAGTTTCCATTTTCGCGCATATCTTACGTTCTGAATATATCCGAAGATCCAAAAATTTATGTAATTATTAAAATATTTTATTTTATTGATTGGAACGCTAAATTTCCATTCGTCGCGCAATTTGGATCGTTTTTCGCGTCCGTTCGAGTTTCGTCGAAATTAACCGAACAACGCAACCGTACGACCAAACGAACCGAGATCCGTGATATTTTCAAGCATGTTTCATGTCCCCTATACTTAAACTTCACTATTGAGCCTTGAAAATGGGTTAACGGGGTTTAAACGCATCAAATATGGCTTAAAAGTGTTGTAGGGACCAAAACTGTCAATTTTCAAAAGTTTCTGGACCTGGCTACCCGTGGCGTCGCGCCACCACAAAGTGGTGTTGCTGTGGTGGCACGCCACCAACATATCTGGGCAGAAAAATTGATTTTCAGCTATTTTCAGCAATAGGATTGAACTTGGGGGTCTCTTTTGTAAATTTTGCAATACCGTGTAATGGTTTTGGACACCCATATCTTTGTAAAACAACGGGTAACATATGGAGGGTCCAGATTAAAGCTCAATTATCGAGGAACAATCCTAATGGTTTTGAGAAATCTATAAATACCCACCATCTTCATCACCTTCATTCACACATTTGATCTCAATTTCATTCTCTAAGTTGAAGCTCTCCTTGTGAAGCTTCATACCTGAGAATTTTTTAGTTCAAACCTTCATTGCTTGGACCTTTTGTAAGTTTCCTCCATGCTTGTTCATATATTTCAAGCATGAAAGTCAAACAGTGTTTGACTTTCTGCTTTGACCAATCAATGGTCAACACGAAGTTCGTTTGAACTTCGCAACGTGAGCGTAATCACGATGGTCATAGTCCTTTATGACTATACCTACTGATTACCACGTTGTTTAGGCATAGTGACGAGTCATAGTTTCGGTCAAAATACGCGTTTATGCGTATTTTACAACCAAACTATTCTTGGGTATCAAAACCCTTTGTTTTGATATCAAACTTGTTTTCAAACTTCGTTAAACATGTTTAACTCGTCACTTTTAGTCTAGTGCTTATATAGAGTCGTAAAGTCAAGCAGTCTAAACCACTGCTTAGACTTTCGAACTCGACCCGTTTGGTCGATCATTAGGATCTGACAAAGCATGTTTAGTGACCATAGCTGTATAGGGAATAACCTTCCGAGGTTATACCTTATGGTCACTTCGTTTAGTTAGTTGTATGATAGGTAATTTATATGCCTTAGGAAAATGACCAAAATGCCCTTTTTACGCATAATTTCATTTTAAGCATATGTAACCTAAATATTGGTATCTAAACTGGTTAGGCAACATTATTAGACATGTTAAGGCATATAATACTTCTCATATGACTAGTTAGGCGGTCCAAATGCGTTTTACGCGAACGACGCATTAAAGTAGCGTAAGCTACCTTAGTGGGTCGTAATGGGTCGTAAGCACTTAGGATAGGTTCTGTTTTAGAATGTAGGCTTTGTTAAACCATATTATATGAGTTCCAACACTCATTTGGTTTACGAAACCTCATCCTATCCGATCTTCCAATTTAGGTCCGGTTTATTAATGTAGTTACCTTTATTAGGTGTCGATTGATTCTGTGATCCTTCTAGCGTTGTTTGTTTGTTGATTCAAGACTCTTAAGCATTATCAAGTGAGTTCATAGTTCCCCTCTTTTACTGTTTTAAACTGTTTTGGGGTGATTCATATGTGCTAAATGATTTCGAGTTTTCTAAACAAATACTATGGTTTATATTAAACTATCTGAACTATTTGAACTGTTTGAACCATTTGGAACTGTTTAATCTGTGTGAATTATTTGAACTGTTTAAACCATTTGGAACTGCTTGATCTATGTGAATTATTTGAACTGTTTGAACCATTTGGAACTGTTTGATCTATGTGAATTATTTGAACTGTTTGAACCATTGTGTTAGGGAAGTGATTAGGTTACGGGGCAGGTGTAATGTGATAAAAGTATGGTGGATACGCCGCTGGTACTTCCTATATATAAGTGCTTTTAACACATTATATTTCGTTGCGTTATCTAGATCACTTGGGCAAGTGTTTTCAAAACGAAGTTACCATACAAGGTTTTTCTAAAATATAAACCATTCGAGTTTTTACAAAAATGATTTACAATCTGGGTTACATAAACAAATGTTTTTGAGTTAAGATTCATGGCATCGAGGTTTTATAAACCATAAATAATCTGTTTTGACTTGGTTATTTCAATTTACAATACAAACATTTTACAAAACCTGGTTTTCTAATATCAATTAACAAAGTTGTTCAAATTATTTCAACATGTAAACGAGCCATGAATCTGACACTCACATAAAACCTATGTAGTCGCTGGTATTTTTATGCTGATGTATTTTCACATATGTTTCAGGTACCATAGTTGATGATTTATGATGATATTGATGCATGCTCAAATAGGAATGGACGAGGCCTTAGTGACTTAATAACAATGAAAGTTAATTTGTTCATGTTTTGTTTCTAATTTCAATATAATGTAATAAACTTAATTCAATAAAACAGAACTTTAATCCATGTGTTGTGAAACAATGATTCTGTTACGACACTCCCTGACGTTTCCGCCGTGGTTTGTTGTTTTAACGCGGTCGGGGTGTGACAGAAGAGTTGGTATCAGAGCTCATGGTTATAGGGAATTAGGTTATTAGTAATGATTTGACCTAGTCTATAACGTTCCTAGGACCCTAACGCAAGTTTACTTTCGTTTAGTCATAAAACAATACCGTTGCCTATCTTTAGGCGACAACCACAACGAGAACGCAAATTTAAATCCTCTTTGAAAAGCAATCATATGTTCTAGGATGATTTATTATAAGGTTTTGAACCTTCAAAGTTTTCAAAATCTCGTCAAAGATTAGGGTCTTATTAATGTGAACACGTGCAATCTGGAAGGGTGGATGCTTGTATCCTGAGTTTTCTGTCTAAGGCTAGAGTGTTCGTACAAATCCACATAATCGGACCAGTCACTCTTACCTGGGAGCTCTTGGGGTGAGTGTCCACTTATAGGGTAAATCATGTCTTCGCGATACATTATGAGGACCTAATTACTTTGTTCAGCTTTTGTGCGTCATTTGTTTGTTTCGTGGTACGAACAAATGACCATCATCCATGCTTTTTGGTCGGTAATTGTAACATCCTATTTTTACCCAATGCCATTTCACTTGTTTTCTCTCATGCTTCCTCTTTTAGAATGCCTCCACGACGTGATAATCAGATACCTAATGCAGAACTGGCAGCTATCATTACGCAGCAAATGGCTGCTGCACTCCCAAACATCATTGCTCAATGTAACCAAGCCTACAATAACAACAATAATGCTCCCTGTAACTTCAAGACGTTCAACTCAGCTAAGCCATCAAAATTTTCTAGGTCTCAAGGAGCAACTGCACTCCTACAATGGTTCGAGAGTCTAGAAAGCACCTTCAGACATGTTCAGTGTCCAAACGAGTGAAAGGTTGAATTCACATCTAGTGTCTTTGAGAAACGAGCTTTAACATGGTGGAATGGTGTGATGAGATATAGGGGTGCCAACGTGGCACTCGCTCAAACATGGGAAGAGCTTCGAGCTCTAATGAGGAGGGAATTCTGTCCTCGTCATGAGATTAGGGCATTGGAAAGGGAATTCTACGATCTTAAGCAAGATAGTGGTGAGCATCGAGCTTACACAGACCATTATGAGGATTTAAGTCTGTTATGCCCGAACATGGTTACGCCTTTGGATAAGGCAATCGAAAAGTACATTGATGGCCTCCCTGACTCAGTACAAGACATTGTTAGTGGTAGCAACCCCACTATATTAGACAGGCCATTGAGCTATCCGCTACCTTGAATGAATCTCAGATCACGAAAGGTAAACTTTTCCGAAAGGGTGATAAGAAACCGACCGATGAATCGAAACCAAAGGATGAGTAGACTGAATCCTCCAAGAAGTCAAAGAAGTGAAAGGATTCTCAGAACTTCGCCGTGGTTGCTCACAATGATCAAGCTGTCCCCAACCAACCAGCTCAACCCTCTGCTAGGAAGCCATACAACGGAACTGCACCCTTGTGCAACCAATGTAACCTTCATCATCATGCTAGTGTGAAGTGCCGCAAATGCCTAATTTGTGGACTTATAGGTCATACAGCTAGAGTTTGCCAAGTTGCAGCTGCACCAAATCAAGCTAACAACAATCCTTCTCAAGCTCGTTTTCCACTATGTTCTTGCTACAACTGTAGTGAGATGGGCCATTTCCAAAGAAATTGCCCAAAGCTTGCTAATGCGAATCCAGCGCAGGGATGAGCATTTGACCGACTAGAAGAAGACGCTATTTAGAACTAATCGAGCCTTATGTATTATTTTCTTTTGTTATCATGGTCTATGAAACATTTGTTTCTGTTTATAAATAAATCTTTTATTTACATCGCAATGTACAAGTGTGGTTACTGTATATCCCCTACGATACCGACAATCAAGGAACCGCATTCCTTGTAAAACAACATACTCTCAAAATTCTTCCATCTTATGATTTCTTGCGATTTCCACGAAAATCCTATGTACCCGTTTCTTCCAAGGAAACGAAGTACAAGGCGCAAGTTACAACTCTGGACGAATACCCAAAGTACCACTATAAATCCTTAATAGGGTACCTAAGGGTATTTCCGTAAGCCCTTGATTGGTCTTACGTATCATATCTTCCCGACTACACGATATTTTACACAGCATATGATTTCAAAAGATTATGCATTTTTCAAAAAACCTCTTACATACTTTCAAAATCATCTCACATGTTTTTAAAAACATTTCATAAAAATGTTTACCTAATATACTTAGTACGTAATTTTAAAAGCATTACAAAAAAATAGGTTTTCAAAATCATATTTTTAACAATTCCTAGCATAGCTTTCAAAAACAACTTTGCTCGTATGTTGCCTTAACATACGTAGCACTCGATTTTCAAGAACACCCTGCATTGTATGCTAGCTTTGCATGCTTGGCATAATGACTTCAAGAATCCGTTTGCTTCATATGTTATCTTGGCATATCTAGCACCTTGATCTCATAAACACTATACTTCGTGTGTGGTCTTAGCATACTTAGTATCAAAGTTCCTAAACTCTTCGCGCTATACGAATTCCAAATCCTTAGAGGTTCTTCATCTTCATAATTAGATCCTCGTGGATGTTCAAAGCGCAGAATCAAAGTCCTTAATTGGATTCCTTGTGTACCTTAATTCGAATGTTACGATTCCTTGTCATCGAAATCAAATTCTAATAAGATAATCCTATCTTTACAGATAGTTTCTTGAGGAAGTTGAAGTCCATCGACTGGGTTCCTGGTATACCTTAAATACCCATGTACAAATCGACAACAAGTTAATAACAATTAATAACAAACTGATAACAAATTAATAACCAAGAAAAAAATTATGTGCTTATGTGTTCATGTGTTGACCTAATCAAAGTTATCTCAAGCTTGTTCAAATTCTATCCCCTTCACATTATAAAACAAACTGTGCGGACTGTGCAAGGAATTACATAATTATGGATGCATACATAATTATGGAATTTAGTGCACAGAAATCACAGCAAGTTTTGTCATGTATCTAGAGTTAACTCTATTCATTTCCATTTCTAATGAAGAACCCGTTGAGGAAAATGACTCAATCCGTTCATTTTCGCTTCTGAAGAATATCCGTTGAGGGAAATGAATATCCTTTTGATTATTCCTTCATTTCCATTTCTGACGAAGAACCCGTTGAGGAAAATGACTCGATCCGTTCATTTTCGCTTCTAAAGAATATCCATTGAGGGAAATGAATATCCTTTTGATTATTCCTTCATTTCCATTTCTAACGAATAACCCGTTGAGGAAAATGACTCAATCCGTTCATTTTCACTTCTAAAGAATATCCGTTGAGGGAAATGAATATCCTTTTGATTATTCATTCATTTCCATTTCTGACGAAAAACCCGTTGAGGAAAATAACTCAATCCGTTCATTTTCGCTTCTGAAGAATATCCGTTGAGGGAAATGAATATCCTTTTGAATATTTCTTCATTTCCATTTCTGACAAAGAACCCGTTGAGGAAAATGACTCAATCCGTTCATTTTCGCTTCTGAAGAATATCCGTTGAGGGAAATGAATATCCCTTTGATTATTCCTTCATTTCCATTTCTGACGAAGAACCCGTTGAGGAAAATGAAACATCCATTCATTTTCGCTTCTAAAGAATATCCGTTGAGGGAAATGAATATCCTTTTGATTATTCCTTCATTTCTATATCTGACAAAGAACCCATTGAGGAAAATGAATCATCCATTCATTTTCGCTTCTGAAGAATATTCATCGAGGGAAATGAATATCCTTTCAATTTTTCTTCCGTCATTTCCACTTTTGACGATGTACTTGTTAAGGAAAAAAATGAATCATCCATCCATTCACTACGCAAATAGATGACACCCTAGATTCCATGCAATACAATTATTCAACACAAACGTCACAAACAGACTCCTACAAATAAATTTCGGGACGAAATTTCCTAAAGTAGGGGAGACTGTGACATCTGTGTCACTTCAACCATCAAACAAATACCAAATCATTGAAATATTGTGTTTCATACTTGGGATTTGTATAAATATGTGTATCATTTGCACATATCAATTCTTGTTCGATTTTGAGCTTTAAATCACTTTCTGGAAGGTTATACGCGAACTGATGCGTGAATGTAATTAGTTTAATGCAACAAACACTCCAGAACAGTGACATAGGCTTAACATACCTTAAATAACCTTTACATAACTTAGAAATAAGTTTTGGAGGGTTTGGTGTGTCGAAATCAAGTTTATTCGATCGTAGGGACTATTTATGTCAAACTGCAAAAGTATACCGAATCGAATGTTAATGAACATTCCAGAAGTTGATCATAAGTTAAACATACCCTAAATATCCTTTACATAGCTTAGAAATAGGCTTTGAGGTGTTTGGTGCGCAAAAAAATAAACTTATTTGATCAACGGGGACTAAAAGCGTCAAAAAGTGCATAAGTTTGCATTTTCGCGCATATCTTACGTTCTGAAAATATCCGGACGTCCAAAAATTTATGTAATCATTAAAATATTTTATTTTAGTGATTGGAATGCTCAATTTCCATTCGTCACGCAATTTGGATCGTTTTTCGCGTCCGTTCGAGTTTCGTCGTAATTAACCGAACAACGTAACCGAACGACCAAACGAACTGACATCCGTGATATTTTCAAGCATGTTTCATGTCCCCTATACTTAAACTTCATTATTGAGCCTTGAAAATGGGTTAACGGGGTTTAAACGCATCAAATATGGCTTAAAAGTGTTGTAGGGACCAAAACTGTCAATTTTCAAAAGTTTCTAGACCTGGCTACCCGTGGCGTCGCGCCACCACAAAGTGGTGTTGATTTTCCGCTATGGTATTGAACTTGGGGGTCTCTTTTGTAACTTTTGCAATACCGTGTGATGGTTTTGGACACCCATAGCTTTGTGAAACAATGGGTAACACATGGAGGGTCCAGATTAAAGCTCAATTATCGAGGAACGATCCTAACGGTTTTGAGAAATCTATAAATACCCACCATCTTTATCACCTTCATTCACACATTTGATCTCAATTTCATTCTCTAAGTTGAAGCTCTCCTTGTGAAGCTTCATACCTGAGAATTTTTTAGTTCAAACCTTCATTGCTTGGACCTTTTGTAAGTTTCCTTCATGCTTGTTCATATATTTCAAGAGTGAAAGTCAAACAGTGTTTGACTTTCTACTTTGACCAGTCAATGGTCAACACGAAGTTTGTTTGAACTTCGCAACGTGAGCGTAATCACGATGGTTATAGTCCTTTGTGACTATACCTACTGATTACCACGTTGTTTAGGCATAGTGACGAGTCATAGTTTCGGTCAAATTACACGTTTATACGTATTTTGCATCCAAACTAGACTCTTGGGTATCAAAACCCTTTTTTTTTATATCAAACTTGTTTTCAAACTTCGTTAAACATGTTTTAACATGTTTAACTCATCACTTTTAGTCTAGTGCTTATATAGAGTCGTAAAGTCAAGCGGTCTAAACCACCGCTTAGACTTTCGAACTCGACCCGTTTGGTCGATCATTAGGATCCGACTAAGCTTGTTTAGTAACCATAGTTGTATAGGGAATAACCTTCCGAGGTTATACCTTGTGGTCACTTCGTTTAGTTAGTTGTATGATAGGTAATTTATATGCCTTAGGAAAATGACCAAAATGCCCTTTTTACGCATAATTTCATTTTAAGCACATGTAACCTAAATATTGGTATGTAAACTGGTTAGGCAACATTATTAGACATGTTAAGGCATATAATACTTGTCATAGGACTAGTTAGGCGGTCCAAACGCATTTTACGCGAACGATGCGTTAAAGTAGCGTAAGCTACCTTAATGGGTCGTAACGGGTCGTAAGCACTTAGGATAGGTTCCGTTTTATAATGTAGGCTTTGTTAAACCATATTATATGAGTTCCAACACTCATTTGGTTTACGAAACCTCATCCTATCCGATCTTCCGATTTAGGTTGGGTTTATTAATGTAACTACCTTTATTAGGTGTCGATTGATTCTGTGATCCTTCTAGCGTTGTTTGTTTATTGATTCAGGACTCTTAAGCATTATCAAGTGAGTACATAGTTCCCCTCTTTTATTGTTTTAAACTGTTTTGGGGTGATTCATATGTGCTAAATGATTTCGAGTTTTCTAAACAAATACTATGGTTTATATTAAACTATTTGAACTGTTTGAACCATTTGGAACTGTTTGATCTATGTGAATTATTTGAACTATTTGAACCATTTGGAACTGGTTGATCTATGTGAATTATTTGAACTGTTTGAACCATTTGGAACTGTTTGATCTATGTGAATTATTTGAACTGTTTGAACCATTGGGTTAGGGAAGTGATTAGGTAACGGGGCAGGTATAATGTGATAAAAGCATGGTGGATACGCCACTGGTACTTCCTATATATAAGTTCTTTTAACACATTATATTTCGTTGCGTTATCTAGATCACTTGGGCAAGTGTTTTCAAAACGAAGTTACCTTACATGGTTTTTCTAACAATATAAACCATTCGAGTTTTTACAAAAACGATTTACAATCTGGGTTACATAAACAAATGTTTTTGAGTTAAGATTCATGGCATCGAGGTTTTATAAACTATAACTAATCTGTTTTGACTTGGTTATTTCAATTTACAATACAAACATTTTACAAAACATGGTTTTCTAATATCAATTAACAAAGTTGTTCAAATTATTTCAACATGTAAACGAGCCATGAATCTGACACTCACATAAAACCTATGTACTCCCCGGCATTTTTATGCTGACGTATTTTCACATATGTTTCAGGTACCATAGTTGATAATTGATGATGATATTGATGCATGCTCACATAGGAATGGACGAGGCCTTAGTGACTTAATAACAATGAAAGTTAATTTATTCATGTTTTGTTTCTAATTTAAATACAATGTAATAAACTTAATTCAATAAAACAGAACTTTAATCCATGTGTTGTGAAACAATGATTCTGTTACGACACTCCCCGACGTTTCCGCCGCGGTTTGTTGCTTTAACGCGGTCGTGGTGTGACACTAAATGAGTTGGTGTAGGCTTAAGCATCTTACTAACACGTACGGATACATAACTAGCATCGGCTCTGTTGGTGCACACATCTGTCGTCTTCGTCTTACATCGAGTCTTGGGTTCGTTGCGGTTCGGAACTAGAATGATGTCATCATTCTTAATGATGACATCATCCAAATGACCTCATCATACATCATGACTACAACAACTCACGTGAATATTATAATTAGTTTGCATGTTCTCACATAAGACAAAATAGAATTGTATTTGAGTGTAATGTCTGATTTCGCTTATTAGTCTTCATGTGATTTCACTCATTTGGTAATTGAGTGATTTCGCTCATTTGTCATGTCCTTATGAGCGAAATCACAACTAGTATATATAGATGTCACATGAGCGAAATCATAAGAACTCTTTTGTATTCCACGCCGAAGCTCTGCCGGTGTGAAGAACGATTGTACAAAACGTTTATTCAGTATAATCAGTGTTTTAAGGTGAAGATAAAGCTGTTTCTACCTTTGTTTCTTAGTTTCCGCCTCTGAAACGAAGTTTAACTCCTCTGAACGACTCGTTCGGGTCGGTACACGATCCTACAAGTGGTATCAGAGCTCAGGAGGAGGAGTTCTACAGATTACAGCTGAATTTCGTTGTTTTTTCTATATTCTACACCTTCTTTCATCAGTTCAACAAGTTTTAACGGTCAAAATCGGATCAAAATTTCACAGATTGTTTAAAATTGGATGTTAACAAACCCTGGAAAGTTTCGGACTAAAAATGGACCAAATTACCTTTGGACTTGATTCCGCTTTTATGTACATTTGCTGATTTCGCTTTTATGACCACCTGATTCCGCTTATTTGTCATCCATAGACCTCTGATTTCGCTTTTCTGTCACAAGTTAATCCTGATTTCGCTTTTGTGTCACCCAAGAATCTGATTCCGCTTATTCGAACATCAAGTGATTCCGCTTATTCGAACATCAACTGATTCCGCTTATTTGAACATCAAGTGATTCCACTTATTTGAACATCAAGTGATTCCGCTTATTCAAACATCAAGTTGATTCCGCTCATGTGATCATTTTGATTCCGCTCATGTGATCATTTTGACTCCACTCATAGTCAGATTCTGTTAAAAAAAACAAAAATCTTCAAAGTGTGAATTTTTAAAAGTGCATCGAGTATTGTGTATTATTAATCAAGGTTGTCGTTTGATTGGGAATAGAAATCTCATGGTTGTGTCAGTTTGCATGAAGTGATAAGCATCATTTGTGATCACATGTGACTTCACGAGTTCCAATAATATTTTATGTTGTCGGTTTAGTGGAATTAAAGGACAAATCAAATTAAGTTGGGTTATAAAGGTGTCAACTATTATCAGATTTAGTGAATTTGAGGTCCAATGGGATTTAAATAGTGATCAACATTGTCGGCAAATATTGTAAAGTCAATTGTTGTCAGCTCAAGTATTTCAAAGACCCAAGTTTTCAACATTATAAAGTCATCAGCCCAAGTTTCTATATCATTTACGGCCCAACTTTGTTGATCAAAGTTCACAAGAGATGTTTCAGTTTGTTTGAATTCGAATTTTTTTTTCTGGTTGTGTGGTTTAGTTAGGTCGGTTGTTGTTGATCCGGGTCATAACAGTTCGCATAGTTTGACATCAAACTCAGTTCACTCAAATTCAGTCCGCACAAAATATTCACCAGTCTGAGTATCAGTTTGTTTCATTCGTTTAAAAGTGTTTAAACTGATAAGTGATTGTTTATTTTAAGGTGATAAAGGCGTGTTACGAGGAGAACCAGTTCGTTTGAAAAGTCATGGATACCGAGTTCTACAACGCATTTGCAACACCGTCTGGTCCATCTACTATTGCTCAGAACATGAATTTGGAAAACGAGACGGGAACTACCCAAAAGCCCCCGAAATTGATGAGTATTGAAGAGTATTACGGGTGGAAAGATAGATTCGAGAACTGGGTTCAGGCTAACCATCTTAGGTCATGGGAATGTATTTTGAAGAAATATGTTTTGCCACAGACTGATTTGAAAGTTAATAAAAAAATACATGAATTTAGTAATGAAGAACGTGATATGTATAAATCTGAAAAGATGATGATTAGTCTACTTCAGCAAGCTCTCAAAGAAGACATTTTCATACTACTTCAGCATGACAAAACTTCAAAGTCAATCTGGGATGCACTTAAAGTCAAATTTGAGGGTAGCGAGAAAATGATTAAAAGCAAGAAGGCACTTTTAAAGAAAGAGTTTGATCTGTTCAGCAGTCTACCAGGTGAAGATACAAAGAAGCTGATTGAAAGATACTGTCACCTTGTGCGATCTATGTCAATGCTTAGTATAGAAAAAGAGTCTGAAGAGTGGGTAGACAAATTAGCTGATGCGTTACCACAAAAAGAGTGGGGAACTTATTTGATGATTCTGAAAAACACAGGGGTTTATGATGGGTTATCAATTGGTGAATTTATTGAAAAGATTGAGGGTCAAGATTTGGAACAACAGAAGATCGCGAGGATGAATAGTCCAAGTGGTCAACATGATGTAAAAATGTATTACAAAGGTAGTGTTCCGGCTTCAGAAGCTGAGAGAAGTCCAAAAATTCAGACTGCGTTTAGTGCTGGAGATTCTACAGAAAAGATTGATCAAAGATCAAACAAAAGCAGCAGTGGTTTCTCATTATATCCAAGTGTCAATCCAAAGAGTTCATCAGAAAGCTTTCAGTCTCAAAGCACAAAGACAGGAAATGGTTATGTGATTCAGTGCAACATTGCTCTAAATCTTCCAGAAGGTCAAAGTTTTTCAGAAGATACTGCTAAAGACCACATGGCTCTACTTGGTTCCGTATTGTTATCTTATGAGGGTCTAGTGGCTGGTCGAATCGGAAATCCCATGCTCACCAAAGAGGATTACGATCAGATAGATGCTGAAGAGATGGAACTGATGGATATCAAATGGTGTCTTGCTAGTGTTCTTAGACGTGCTGAAAAGTTTAAGACGATTACTGGGAGAAATGACTTTCTTGATGCGTGTGTATCTACTTTAGGTTTTGATAAATCTAAAGTTACTTGTTTCAGATGCAGGGAAAAAGGTCATTTCAAGCGGGAGTGCAAGAACAGGGAAGCTAGTGGTGCTCAGAATCCATTCGGAAAAGACGACTACTATCGGAAAGCCATTTATCAGCAGGTCGGTCAATCACAAGATTCACAAACGGCTCATGGTAGGAAGATTGAGGATTCAAAAAGAGGATGTTTGGTAGATTTTAACTGGAACAATTACATATCTACGGATAGCAAAGTCTGTTTAGTTGATCAAGATGATGAGAGATTACCTGAAGGCTTCAGTTGGAATATGTTTGCAGATGAGAATGGGAATTTTAAAGCTTTCATTGCTAAGATTGTCAGAGAACCAGACATGTTTGCTATGTGGATGAAGTCTATTGGTGAAACAGTGAAAAGTGTGGATGAAGAGTCTGTTGTTTCTGTTGAAAGTTCAGAATGTGCTGATGAAAGTCTACAAAGTTCAGATGAGAGTGTTCAAAATGTTGTTACTTCAGAAAAGGAAGTTGTATTTGA